>JAPCYS010001224.1:0-39544 GCA_028641055.1 Alopecurus myosuroides
AATGGTCTCCTAACACTCTTGTGATCCATCTAAGGCGTAGGGTATCTTTTTGGCGCGAATAAAGGATTATGATGCTGCTAGAATGACTTGAAGGTCATGCTCTTGATTAATCCAATAGGGTATGGTTCTTCATTTGCGAATAGAAAGGTTATTACTACATCAGCTAGAAAATGATTAATACTCATACATGTTCTTAATGTTACTTACAAAAGAAAGAAAGAAAGAAAGAAAGAAAGGGATCACCTAGTAACTTGTAGCAGGCAATACATTTTCCTGGGAGCATTTAATCCATTTACTTGCATATATGAATATAATATCGGAGCACAAAGAGAGAATGAATACATGGAAGCATTTCATCCATATAGTTGCTGAAATTAAAAAGATCTAGCACACAAAGAAAGAGTAAATTCATGGGAGTATTTCAACCATATGCTAGCAGAAATTAATAAGATCTACCACACAAAGAGAGAATAAATAAATGTGAGCATTTCATCAATATACTTGCAAAAATTAATAAGATCTAGCACAATGAAATTTATGGGCTTGTTTGTGCAATGAAATCAATTTACTTGCGGAAATTAATAAGATCTAGCACAATGAAATTCATGGGTTATTTGTGCAATGAAATCATTTACTTGCAATTTGTACCTCATATGGTGATTCGTTCTAACCTGGTGCTACATCTTGAACATCAGGTTCAGGAATTTGATTGAGATCAATGAAGGAATGATCTTCCACCCCTTCGCATCGTGTTGAAGAGTTTCAATGCAAGTCCTCTTAAAGAAATGCCACTCCCTCACCCTCACCACCTTCCTCCTCATCTCATGGTGGGGAGTTCAAGTCCAAGAGCATGGCGCTGGTAGTGTAGATGGATGGTGTATGCACGGGATGGACTACTTATAGGAGACGATTGCTTAACTTCTAGTTTTGAATTGTAGTTGGCGATGTACATTTTGTTTTCTCCAGTTTGACTCTAATGTAAAAATGGCGACAAGCCAAAACTGAACTTTCTCATCCCCGTGTGATTTGGCGCAAAGTAAACATGCGGGGCTAGTGCTTTGTATCATGTGATACAATTAGATGCCAATTGGTTGGCTAGCATTAATTAAATATTGGATGATCGGGATAATGCTTTGTATCATGTGATACAATTACTGCAATGCTTGCTTATTTTGTGTGGATTTTTCAAGACGTAGAGTAAAAACGAATGGAGAGAGTATGTTGCAATCAACAACAGCCTCATTTTTCATCCTAATACAGAGATTGTGGCGAAAGCCAAGAAGGTTGTGGAGAAACGCCAGACCAAGCCTTCTCCTTTATGTTTTGCGTGCCTACCACAAACTTTGAAATCAGCATGTTCACGTTTCAAAGTTTTCAACTATAAATGAGTACGGCAATGCAATTCACCAGCTTCTTAAGCGCACAGATGCTTCAGCAATGTTTTTCCTCCAAAAAGAAACAGCCGCCAAACATTTTCAAACGCAAAACCATGCGTACGGCAATGGGCCATGGCAACACGAATCTTAAAGTCGTGGTCCCGGTTCTGGAAGGCTCGAGGCCTCTCCAGTGAGCTCCAGAAGTTTCTAACCCCTTCTCCACCCCCTTCCCCAAGAAAGCTTTCCCTTCAAAAACCCCACTCCATTCCGCACCTCCCCCCACTTCTCCGTCCACCACAAGAATCCAAAATCACAGCAGAGGAAGAGAGAGAGAACAGAGAGAGATCCATGGCTCCCGCCGTCGTTTCCGAGGTTCCCGCGCCGGCCAGCCTCGTCAAGAAGCCGCTCGCCGAGCCGTCGGCCAACGGCACGCCCGTGGACGCCGACGCTGGGGACCGCCGCCTCGTCAAGAAGCCACTCGCCGAGCCGTCGCCCGTGGCTGCCGTCGCTGGGGACCGCCGCCTTGCCCGCGACTTCACCGTGCCCAGCTTCTTCTCGCAGGGTACGCCTTGTCCTCGCCTCGCCTCTCCTCTCGTCCTCCGCGTTTTTTCTTGTGTTGTTCGTGTGAGCGTTGTGGGTAGGGCGCTTATCAGCTTTCTTGCCGATCTTGATTTTCCAGACATGCTCGACCGGTTCGGCGCGCCGACAAACCTGGGCGGGCTGCTGCCTCTGATGGGGGACGGCTTCTCCTCCATGGTGGTGTCTGCTCCTGGGCGCGGGTGGTCGGTGGCGAAGGAGGACGACGAGGCGGTGTACCTGAAGGTGTCGATGCCGGGGATGGGGAAGGAGCACGTGAAGGTGTCGGCGGAGCAGAACAGCGTGGTGATCAAGGCCGAGGGCGAGAAGGATCCCTGGGACGGCGACAAGGCCGTGCCGACGTACAGCCGCCGCATCGAGCTCTCCGCCAACGCGTTCAAGATGGACAAGATCAAGGGCGAGATGAAGAACGGCGTGCTCAGGGTCACCGTGCCCAAGCTCAAGAAGGAGGAGCGCAAGGACGTGTTCCAGGTGCAGATCGAGTAAGGAGAGAGACCGGTCGAGAGTAGTTGCAGTAATCCTAGTTCCTAGTGCTGATGGCGAGTGGAGTTGAGAGACGCCTTGGTTGATGTGGTGATGTCCTGTTTTGCTTCTCTGATCGTCCTGCGTAGTTTCTGATCGAGTGGTGGTGAAGTTGGTCATGAACCCTGTTGATTTCGCCTTGTGAGAACTGTTTTGGTGGTCGAAATTGGTCATGAATCTTGTAAGTTTCGTTATGATGAACTGCTTTGATGGTGAAATTGGTCATGAATTCTGTTAATTTCCTCATGCTTTAGTTGTAATTGGTACTGATCGTTGGTTGTTTGCTCATCTTATGTGCAATTCTTGCGTTTATCCTGTGTATGTGTACTTCCCCAAGTTCATCCTGTGTATGGTGGTGGTAAAATTGGTCGTGGATTTTGTTTTCCTTGATGATAAGCCGAAATTGATCATCACCTCTGTTGATTTCCCCAAGTTCGAGGTGATGAACTGCTTTGGTGGTAAGTAGGCAGTTCCTGATCAATAGTTGCTTGCTCAGTGTTACCTGAATTCTTGGGTTTATTCTCTGATTTGCTTTTCTTTAACCTCTGATTTAGTTTTACTTCTGATTCTCCATTGTTCCTCTGATGAACTGCTTTGGTGGTGAAATTGGTCACGAACTCTGTTGGTTTCGTTATAATGAACTGCTTTGGTGGTGAAAATCTGTCATGAATTTTGTTGTTTTCGACTTAGTGAACTGCTTTGGTGGTGAAATTGGTACTGAAGTATGATGTTTTCGACTTGAAGAACTGTTCTGGTGGTTAAATTGGCCGAGAACCTTGTTGATTTACTCATCATGCTTTAGTAGTAAATGGTACTGATCGTCCTCCCTAGTTTCTGATCAAGTGGTGATGAAGTTGGTCACGAACCCTGATGAACTGTTTTTGGTGGTTAAATTGGTCCTGAAAATTGTTAATTTCGTTATAATGTATGTACAGCTTTGGTCCTCATGCTTCAGTGTACATCGTCCAGATCGGTGGTCATGAAATTCTTGCGTTTGTCCTGTGTTGGGCTACAAGATTACAATCATCATATGATGGGGGTGAAATCGGTAGGAACTTCGTAGATTTCCTCTTGAGTTTTACATAATGGAATTGGTCATCAGCTTTTGTTGATTTACTCTCAAGTTTGAAGTGTTAAACTGCTTTGGTTGTAAGTATGCAGTTACTGATCAATGATTGTTTGCTTGGTGTTCCCTGAATTATTCCCTGCTTTGATTTGGGAGAACGGTTGCAGTTGTACCGTTTACATTTACAATCTGTACGCCATCATGTTGATTGTTTATCTCATGTTCTTGGTGACAAAAGGCACATTAGTTAACAAAGAAACGAGGAACTACAGCTGTGTAGTTCCTCATCCAAGCTCACTCAAAAAGAAACTCGGAAGTCGCTAAGGATTGCCCAAATAAGTGTCGAAAACTCGACATTTTCATCTATATTCCTCTTCTCTTTATTGGTCCCACTTACAAGTTACCAAGGTTACAAATGCAGCTACATCTAATCCCTGTACAGATGTGCTCTCATCCTCATGGTGCCAGCTTAAAGCAGAAACTATCCTCAATGAGTGTGTTAGCAGTAAGATGTTTCACCTATTACTCTTCTCTTTATTGGTCCTACTTACAGGTGCTAACTGAAAAGCCGAGACTACATCTAAACCACTCTACAGCAGCCCTGAACATGACCATGCTGCCATCTTTGGTACATAGGCAGCTTATTCTGCGACAGAGAGCTGGCCGCCATCCGCCAACGAATCGCTGGACAGTAGTGTCATCTAAGCGGTAACTGTAACGCTGTGGAACTTTTATATCAGTGTGCGCCGTCCTCTGGTATGTACCTGGGCATAGTGAGCAGGGCAGCGAAGGCCGTTAACGCTGTGATCGTGATCAGATGCTAACAGTACAATCATCCTTTGATTGGCAGAGGCAGTTGGGAAGAGGGTTCTCATAAAATGCCTCCTCTGACCTAAACCTATCGCTGCCTTTTGTCCCTGATACAGGACCCTTCCGTTTCCGATGAGAACCTTGTCTGAAGAAGAGAGCAAGAGGCAGCGTAAGAAACATAAACGCGAAACAAAGGTCTTTTAGCTCTCATGCCTAGTTTAAGGTCTTTTAGCTAAGTTTAGTACCTTTTCCGGTGCATTTCTGCTATCCTCTGCGATAGCGTCTCCCATTCATCAGGTGATCATCCACTGTCAACTTCATCAAACAAACAAACAAACTATATGATTTCCTGAATCATAAAAAGAAAACAATGAGACCGAGAAGGGAAGAGTGAGGCAGCTCCTGTCAGGACTCATTGTTTTCCTGTGACCATGAAAACGCCGATGACCCGCGGCAGCCCATGTCATGTTCCCGGAACACGATGGAATGAACCCATCACTCTCTACCGAAACAATGTTATCCAAAGCTGCCATTTGAAAAGCATATTGGCTGAACCGTCATAGTTCTTCAGCCAATGCGAGTTTCTCCTGCAAATGGAGCAGGTGCCATACGTTGACTGAAAAGTGTCATGTTATGGAGTGACAGAAGAACAAAAAACGGCAATGTTCATAATTTACTCATCAAAATTGAGAATCATGATTGCAAATCAACCATGTGAGATTCACCTCCATATATCTCCCCTGCATCTAGCTATGTAAACTGGGGTGCTCTATGGATATCCTAGGGCGGAAAGAAACATACCAACTTCCTTTGGCGTAAGGCGACAATGACCATGTGATCTTTGCTCTAATGGATCATTATGTTTCACCTTGCAGTAGGTTGTGTTCTCTCTGTAGCAATACGAGAGGATTTCAGTCATATAATATCCTCAAGTTGTTATAACTAGGTATATAGAGTGCAATGAGTAATACATACTCCCTCGGTTTGGAAATGGATGTCTCAGTTTGAGACATCCTTTTCCAAACGGAAGGAGTATATTTTAAGGCCTTGCCTGATCAGCGTGAGCCCTTTTGATTCAGTCTGACAGACCATACGTACACCCACTAAAAGCAAGCATATCCTTCTCATACCGTAAATGCAAAGCAATATATGGTCCAAATGGTTTCATCCTTTCAACCAGTAGCTGCAAATTGGTTAATACTACCTGTCGATACTTCTCTTAGAAATTAGAAATATAATATTACATGGTTTACCATGAGGGGTCTAAGAGAAGGATTTACATTGCCTAAAGCTTCAATTGGGGGAGCAAATTTAAGTGCCTGGAAAAAGGCCCGAGAGCGAAGCTTTTGAATATCAGGATGGAGGAAGTTGTTTGCAAGGCGAGAATCTGACTTAGCAGCTCGGATAACTTGATATAGAGGGAGTAGAACACTGGGTTTTAGGCCATAAATATAGGATTGCATGGTGAATCTAATTCTAATGTTATGTATGAAAGGATTGGTGTCTATCAGTTAATAAAATAAGTGCTCTTGCTTTCAAGGGAAACACTCTGCTTGAGAATGTCAAGGTCTGTCGTGGGTTCAATCCTCCCTAATGCACCCATGATTTACGCTGTTTTCCCTTTTTTTTCACATGCGGAGCCAACGTCTTCTTTCATGTGGAGCGGCTCTGTGGAGCACCTCTAAACTGTTCCCTTTTGGGGACCGACGGAAAGATCCAGGTAGCTTAAGCACCTTTGAGTGGAGTAGCTCTATGTTGTTCCCAGAAAAACTCGAACTTCTTGATAATTTCCTCGGGGATGTCTATACCAGACTTCAGCTCATTAGTTCTCCTGTAGAATGCAGCACACAGACATAAGACATCCATAAAAACCAGCACTGGAGAAGGCACTAACATTGTTCAAACTTCACAACTCAGCAAACCGAAAGCGCTAAGAAGCTGTTGTCCATGGTGCCATCCAACTAGTTCTGTAGATAATAATAAAAAATACCCTACATCGAAATGAATCGAAGTGAATTAAATCATCTATTCGCATCACAAACTGCACAAGAAGGTTTCCCGTCACATGAGACCATATGATCATTTACACTTCAACATATCTATTATGTGAAAAGTTTTCCATTTTTCAACACAAACTCAATATACTAAGACGACAGAACATTACTGGAAATTCCATGAATTTCCTGGAGTAGCAATAACATATTAAAGCTTATCTGTATTGCTTTGATGGATCTGGAGAAAAGTGGATGAGTACTTGGAGGTTCTTAATTAGCATGTATGTAATGAGAAAATGCTTCAAAGAGCAAGCATCCACAAGTGGTCCATGACATGCTCGAAAAATATTAAAACCGTAACGATTATTTTTGCGGAAAAACCATAATGTTTTTTTTGTGGGAAAACCCATAATGATTAAGGGCATCTCCAGTCGTCCCCCCCCGAGCCCCCCCAAGCGGCGTTTTTGACCCAAAAAGCGCCGTTTTAGCGCCGTTTTCCACCAGTCAGCCCCCCCAGGAGCTGAAAAAGCGCCGTTTTTGCGCCGGCGCACCCAAGCCAAACCCAGCCCCTTGGGTTTGGCCTGGGGGGCAAAATGCGCCGCTTTGCATGCAAAAAGGAATCTTTCTCCTACTTTTGCCCCACTTTGCATGCAAAGATGCCTCTCTCTCCTACTTTTGCCCCACTTTTCATGGAAAAGCCCCCCATTTTGGCTGGTTGGGTGGGCTACGACTGGTAAATGACCATGCCCCAGGTTTTGATTTTGCGCCGTTTGTACTATTTGTGTTGATTTTCTTGTGCTGGGGGGGTTGCAACGACTAGAGATGCCCTAAAGTGCATAAACAAAATTTTCAAAAATGGGGACGAAATTAGAATCACTACTTTACCAGAGCTGAAGTTGGATATGAATCATAGTACGACTTATCAATTACCTCGCGTAATTGGCAATAAACACAGGATCAAGGTTGCAAGGCACATCCTTAACATCAGAGGACCACTTTGCAGATGTCATCTGAAGAAAAAACACACTTGGCTGAACATCAACACAACAGAACAGCAAGCCAAATCAACAATGGGCAGCTGTACAGGTGAAATTCAGGCAAAAGAAACAGAGCACTTTTAGTTGAGAGCAATGAGAAATAAACATAAGACGTTTCCTAACTTATCTTGTTAAGCTCCTTATATAAAGATGAAGCACTGCGATTTTCTTTCAAGATCATCAAAATAGAACTTATAACAGATTAATATAAATGGAGGAGCCCAAAGAGGCTTCTTACCACCAGCTTTAACAATATCAACAAGGTCATCCATCAAAATCGCAGGCATTGAACGGGGTATAGATCCAACATCGAGAAGTGGTACGCTTTCTTGGATTTTTATTTCTTGATAAGCATGACAGGTTATGCTATCTTCAATTAATTGGAAAGAAGCACTTTGACAGCCTTTTGAACTCTGGATGAATAGCAAAACAATTAGAAGCTACTTCCACAGAAGATGGCACATAGCGTTAAACAGCGATAAAATGTAAACAGGTAAATAAAAATAATACTCTAGATAACATGTGCATTGGCCATAAGAAGATAATAACATTTGTCACCAGAGGTGGAGAAGTATAGGTAGAAACAGAAGAACTAAGACTGTTTTTTCACTCAGTGAAAGCATACTCTGCCTTCATTTTAAAAATAAGTGAGAAAATGCAATTCCGTGGATGGGCAATCTGCAGGAAGAGTCATACGATTCCAGCCTCTAGCTCAGGATGACAGAGGAACCTATTCATTATACAAACAAATTAAGGACTGGTTGTATCTATGACATAATGTGGTCATGACATTCAACATGCTCTGTAAGAAGTAATGATGAGATCACTGTATGTTAGGAAGGCACGAAATTCAGCACCTGAATTTCTTAGCAAGGCAAGAAACGAATTGATTCAGTCCTGAGTGTCTCTCACTCAATTTTTAGTAACTGTGCTACTTCTTTAGTTAAGCGTGTATACCTGTTACGCTGCATTCTTTTCAACTACATACAAGATAAGCTTAAACTCTGATTGCAAAATTGGTCACCCAGCTTTTCGGTTAACCGAAGATGATAATCTTGCCAGCAAAACTACGGATATTTTTTTACATATGAATACGGCTATGAACGGCTATCAACTTCAGTTCAGGAAGGTAAAATACTTTATCTGGTTTCTCCGGAAAAAGCCTCCACGAGACCACCTTAGTCAGTAGATCACAATCTGTAAGTTATTGAATCACGCTGATACGCCAGTTCACAGTTATGGTTCACAAACCAATACTACTTGCAGACGCAAGGGTTTCAGTTTCAGCCCCTACTGGTAGTCTGGTTTACGCTGTTAAGTACGAAGTTCTGAACGTGCATCACAAACCTGTAGTTTCATTTCCTGCGCTGTTACTCCCGCTCACCCTCATCACCTTCACAGCACCTGACCTGATAACGGTTCCCTTCAAATTCAGAAGAATTCCCCTATGCTTCACCCTTACCTTCGCAATGCTCGGGAACGATTCTGCAAAGATAACACCAGCATTGCCAAATCAGGGAACAGATAGAAAACGACGCGACCAAACAATCTCGTGAGCATTTTGACAAACAGGAGAGTCGCATGGGAGGCGTGCACGAACTCCTCCTGCACCCCGGCGGGTTTCAGACCCGCCACATCCGGATTACCCAGCGCCAGTTTAGAATGATCTGCACCTTACTCCGCGAAGACCAAAATGCTCTGGAGAGGGAAGCGGGGACGGAGAAGACGAGACGCGGGTTGTCCAGCAGGCTGGAACATATCGTACCTGTGTCACTTGTAGCGGGCCGTGGGCTGGTGTGTTCAAGTGTGTGGGCTTAGCCCGTTTACCGCTGATATAACGGTCACCACTGTAATCGTACAAGGTATCGAATGAAAGAACCAGTCAATCTCATCCCCATTCTCTCTCTCGTTTCCTTCTAGTCTCTGCTTTTCTCATCCCCTCTCCCAGCTCGCGATCCCAAACCCTAACCCCGGCAATCACACCGGCGGCTAGGTATTACACTGGGTATCAGAGCCTCCGCTCGCCGCCGCGCTCAAATCCTCGACGCCGTCCCAGTAACATCGACCGATCGGTGGTGGAATCCTTCGGGAATCCGCTGTAAATCCGAGATCGGCGTTTGGGTGGTGAAGAGCGAGTCGCAACGGCGCCGCTGAAGGTCTCGACCCCGTCGGCCTAGACGAGATTCGTGATGGAAGGGATGGAGGAGCTAAAGCGGGCGCTCTTCGAAAAATTTGCGGCCATTGAGGAGAAGGTGGGGACGCTGAGCAAGGTGGAAGGGCATCTGTCGACATCGACAATAAGCTCAACAAGCACACGGAGGCCCTCGAGCAGATGCAGGTCAAGGTAAATTTATCCATGGATTCGATTGGGAAGGTACATGCCGAGCAGAGTAGAGCGGCAAGGACCTTGAAGGGGCCAAAGCCTCCGCCTCTGACGATTCCTGCGCGAGATGGTAGTGGAATTATGGGGCCGTCTCCGGGAGCTCGATCGCAGACATCAGGGCAGCCTCCGTCACCGCAACTGGGGATGCAGTCAGCGCAGCAGCAAGTGGTGATGCCTCAGGCCACGCAGCAGCAGTTGGGAATGCCACGGGTGACCATGCCACCGCCTACCCCGACTTCCACGATTGCAGACAGCAGCACAGCTAGAGCTGAAGGGGGTACGGAGGAACAACGCAAAGGATGGATGCCTAAAATGGATTTTCCACGATTTGATGGCATTGAGGTATGCATCTGGGTGGACACGTGCAACACCTTCTTCCAACTATACAACATCTCAGAGGGATTTAAGGTATCAGCAGCAACAATGTATATGAGAAAAAGTGCAGCTCATTGGTCAAAAGGAAGGTGTTGTATATGAGAGAAAGTGCAGCAACAATGTGTATGAGAGAAAGTGCAGCTCATTGGTATATGAGACAAAGGCTTACAAACTGACGAATCCATGGCACAGTTGGCCGGAATTTTCTGCTGCTGTCATAAAGGAGTTTGAAGGAAATGCACTCAGAGACAAGACAAGGGAGATTTTGACACTCAAACAAACAGGAACAGTGGAGGAGTATAAGAAGCAGTTTGATATTTTGGTGTACCAAATTAAGTTGTGTGATCCACATCTGGGGGGGGGGGGGATGATGCTAGTGCAACAATTCATACTAGGCCTGAAGGATAATTTAAGAGCTGCTGTGGAGGTCCAAATGCCAGATACAGTAGCAGAAGCAGCAGCATATGCAGCAATCCAGGAAGGGGTGATAGGGAGGTCAAAAGGAAATTTCAGAGGAGGATATAGAAACAATATAACAACCACAGGGAAAGAGGGGTCTAGTTATGGGCAAAACAAGTTTGAAAAGGGAGAGCTGTGGAAGGCAAGGCAACTGAAAGATTACAGAAGAGCAAATGGGTTGTGCTTTAAGTGTGGGGAGAAATTTGCTCCAGGCCACCAATGTACTATACCAGCTATGATTCAAGCCAAGGCCGCAGAAATGACAGAAATTCTGTCTGATGAGGTATTAGACCAACTTGAAGCCACTCCAGACTACACAGAGTGTCATGTGTCAGTCAATGCATTGTCTGGAGCCAGTGAAAATGGCACAATCCAGTTACAGACATTAGTAGGAGGGAAAACAGTCTTACTATTGATAGATTCAGGAAGCTCTCATAGTTTCATTGACAAGAATGTGGTAGAGGATTTAGAACTTCACACCAAACCTGTGGCGCAAGCTAGGGTAAAGGTGGCTAATGGGGAGGTGGTCATGTGTACAGAAGCAGTACCTGACTTCACATGGTGGGTGCAGGGTCACACATTCTCACAGGAAACGAAGGTCATCAACTTAGGGGGATATGATGGTATTTTGGGAATGGATTGGCTCAGATAGTGGGGCCTGATGACCTGTGAATGGAGTAAGCAATGGATATCATTTCTATACAAAGGCAAGCAGATCACTCTGCAAGGACTTCAACCAGTTCAGGCTTCAGAACTACAAATCCTGGCAGTGGAACAATTGGGAAAGGCTATAACTGCTAATGACATTTGGGTAGTGGCAGAAATATCCTGGGAAAGGGATAAAGAACAAATTGCTGTTACTACCTGTGGGGATCCTGCATTACAACAGCTACTGCACCAATACAGTGAGGTGTTTCGAGAACCTGCCCAGCTTCCTCCTCACAGGGAATTTGATCATGCCATCCATCTGCAAGGAGGAGCACAACCTGTGAATGTAAGACCTTACAGATATTCTCCTTTACAAAAGGATGAAATTGAGAGGCAAGTGAAAGAAATGTTGAAAAATGGAGTGATTACTCCCAGCATGAGCCCTTATGCATCTCCTGTCTTGTTGGTAAAGAAAAATGATGGTAGCTGGAGATTCTGCATTGATTACAGAAAGTTAAATTCTACAACCATCAAAAGCAAATTCCCAATGCCAGTGGTGGATGAGTTGTTGGATGAGTTGGTAGGTGCCAAAGTGTTTTCGAAGCTAGACCTGAGAGCAGGATATCACCAAATTAGAATGGTGGCTGAAGATGAAATGAAAACAGCTTTTAAAACTCACCATGGCCAGTACCAGTTCAAGGTGATGCCCTTTGGATTGACCAACGCACCTGCAACATTTCAGTGCATCATGAATTCCATTTTTAAGGCCTTTGTCAGGAAGTTCGTGTTGGTTTTCATGGATGACATTTTGGTGTACATCAAGGATATGGACACTCATGTGATACACCTACAACAACTATTACAAGTGTTGAAGGAAAATCAATTTTATGTCAAGAGAAGTAAGTGTTCTTTTGGGCAGTCCCAATTGGAATATCTGGGCCATATAATCTCTGATAAAGGAGTGGCTACAGATGAAGAGAAGACCAAGGCCATGATGAAATGGCCAATCCCTACAAATGCTACTGAACTTAGGTTTTTTTTGGGCCTCACAGGTTATTATAGGAAGTTTGTGAAAAACTATGGCATCATAGCAAAACCCTTGACAAATTTGTTGAAGAAAACTGGGTTCATGTGGTCTACTGAAGCACAAACAGCATTTGAGACTTTGAAAATAGCCATGAGCTCCACTCCTGTCTTAGCCATGCCTGATTTCAACAAAGCATTCTATGTAGAGACAGGTGCTTGTGCTTCTGGTATAGGGGTTGTGTTAATGCAGGAAGGACACCCTGTTGCGTATTACAGTAAGGCACTCAACATCAACAATAGGAAGCTGTCAATATATGAGAAGGAGTTTCTAGCTGTGATGATGGCTGTAGATAAATGGAGAGCTTATTTGGCAAGGGGTCCATTTGTCATTAAGACTGACCACAAGAGTTTGTGCACTCTCCAAGATCAAGTGCTCTCTTCAGAATTACAGCAGAAAGCAATGGCAAAACTAGCAGGACTGGATTTCACTTTTCAATACAAAAAGGGACTAGAGAATGTGGCAGCAGATGCTTTATCTAGGGTGGGACATGTCTTCAGTATCAGTGCTATCTCAGCAGGCAAACCAGACTGGTTACAGGAGGTACTTAATTCTTATGCAGTGGACCCTAAGGCACAAGCACTCATGGTGGAGCTGGCTGTATCAGGCTCCAATCCTGAAGGATTTTCTCTACAGCATGGGTTGTTAAGGTATAAAGGCAAATTGTGGATTGGAGCCAATTCTGGCCTACAACACAAGATCCTCATGGCCTTTCACGCTAGTGCAATGGGGGGCACTTAGGAATGCAAGCCACTTACAAGAGGGTGAAGAAGGTTTTTGCTTGGCAGGGGCTTAAAACTACAGTAGAAGATTTGGTAAAACAATGCAATGTGTGTCAAGAGGCTAAACATGAGCATTGCAAAACACCAGGCCTACTGCAACCACTAAAAATACCCCAGGGAGCTTGGCAGGAAATTTCCATGGATTTTATAGAAGGGCTACCAAAATCTGGAGGGTATGATGTCATTCTTGTGGTGGTGGACAGATTTACTAAATACTCTCATTTCATTCCTCTTAAACACCCTTATTCTGCTGCAACTGTGGCCAAGGTAGTTTTCATCACAGTAATCAAGCTACATAGCTTTCCCATCTCTATTGTGTCTGACAGAGACAAGGTGTTCACTAGCAATTTCTGGAAAGAATTGTTCAAGCTATATGACACCAAACTGCAGATGAGCAGTGCATACCACCCACAGAGCGATGGCCGAACGGAGAGGGTTAATCAATCGTTGGAAATGTACCTGAGATGTGCTACTCATGACCACCCAAGTAAATGGTACAGTTGGCTTGCAATGGCCGAGTTTTGGTACAACACTTCCTTCCATGAGTCCTTAGGCTGCTCACCATTTCAGGCTTTGTATAACTATGAGCCTCATTACGGGCTATTGCCGGATTTAGCTACAGTGGCAAATCAAGAAGTAAAGGACTTCCTCCAGGAAAGACAAGCATGTTCAGAGCTATTGAAACACCATCTGGAGAAAGCTCAGAAGAGGCAGAAACATTATGCTGACAAAAATCGCACAGAAAGGTCATTTTAGGTGGGAGAGCAGGTTTATTTGAAGCTCCAGCCTTATGCACAGTCATCTGTGGTCAACAGACCATGTCCTAAGCTTGCATACAAGTACTATGGGCCGTTTGAGATCGAGGCACGCATTGGGGAGGTGGCATACAAACTCAAGTTACCAGCTAGCAGTTTGATTCATCCAGTATTCCACGTCTCACAACTAAAGCCCTTTACTCCAGATTATACACCTGTCTCATCTGATTTGCCAGTGCAGTTGGAACTCGACGCGTCTGAAGTGATTCCTGAGGAGATTTTGGATCGGTGTTTGAGCAAGAAAGGAAGCAAGGCACAACTCCAGGTGTTGGTTAAGTGGAGCTCCATTCCAGCAACATCCACGACATGGGAAGACTACGAGGTGATCAAGAAACGATTTCCTGATGCACCAGTTTGGGGGCAAACTGGTTCTTAAGGGGGCGGCACTGTAACATATCGTACCTGTGTCACTTGTAGCGGGTCGTGGGCTGGTGTGTTCAAGTGTGTGGGCTTAGCCCGTTTACCGCTGATATAACGGTCACCACTGTAATCGTACAAGGTATCGAATGAAAGAACCAGTCAATCTCATCCCCTTTCTCTCTCTCGTTTCCTTCTAGTCTCTGATTTTCTCATCCCCTCTCCCAGCTCGCGATCCCAAACCCTAACCCCGGCAATCACACCGGCGGCTAGGTATTACAAGCAGGTTGGTCTGCTCACGTGTGCGCGTTGAGCGGCGGCGTCGAAGTAGGGGAGGAAGTACTTGGGGATTGGGGAGGTCGTCGAGCGAGTTGGTAGCTGCAGAGGAACTTGGGCACTTGGCGACCATACGGACATGTTCCTTACACTTTTCTGCCTCGCCGTCATCGGCGGCGAACGCCTCGTGCGCGGGCATTTGGGCGGCGATTGGGGTTTGAGGGGGCAAAACGGCCGAGGAGGAGGGAAAGTGGGGACCCAGTTTTTTCACACTTAGGTGGATCTCCCTGCAGATCTTGTATGTTGATTCAGCATCCGATGGTCACTGTGATCTTCTACAAAAAGACCCTACTGTTCGGCAAAAATGCAGAACGATCCTCCTATATATAGCATATCCCACCTCCACCTCGAATCGAACCCAAACCAGGTCACCAGCGCTTCCCACCTCCGCCTCCGGCGAGGAGGAACACTTGGAGAAGGAGGCTGCTACGGCGCCTTGACGACGACCACGACGGAAACCATGGCGGTTCTAGGATGTTCGGCCGAGGGGACGATGGTGGCTCCTACATCTCGGACTGAGGCGCTAAGATCATTCGGTGAGGAGGTGGATGCGACTACGGCTCCTTGAATGGCGGCTGCGACACCACCTCCCTTCAACCATGGTGGCTCTCTGGATCTCGGGGTGAATCTCGGGGCGAGGCGACAAGATCTAGATGGTTCGGTTGTCTGGGCTAGATCTAGGCTCATTCAGCGCGCATCTAGGATTTTCTTTTTTTTTCTCGCCATATTGGATCTGTGAAGTTGTATTTTCGGCTGATGTTGATGCATTTTTTGCCTGTGATGTTGGTGAAGATGTTTATGTTGATGCATTTGTTGTGTGTGATTTTGATGTTGATGCATTTATTATCTGATGGATCTTTGAACATCCATGGAATCTGTCTTTGAACTACCAAAAAATCTTGTAAATGCATGAACGAAAAAGTTCTTCATGCATGGATAGTCCGTTAACCCCATGAATTTATTTTTGATTCGAAATCTTATGTCATGGGTTTTTTTTCTTCATGGGTCCAAAGAATTATTACTTCATGGCTCCAAAAAAAACTTTCCCATAGATACAATTTTATTTATGCTAATCGAAAATATTTTTATCGTTAAAGCAAGTTATAAACAAATGATGAATTTCAATCAGGGGATCAAAAAAATGTTAATGCATCAAAAAATAAATTGTTAGTGCTAATCTGATAAAAAAATAAGGAAATACCTCTATAATAGTAAAACAAATCTTGGACTAATCTGTGTTGTTAGTGCTGGCGCAAATATGCCTAATGGAAAATTAAGAAAGTATCTGTCTGGACATCATAGTAAGGTTCATGGACAAGGCTACTGGTAGAACCGCGGGGAAACGTGGAAGAACTGTAACGAGAACACCGAGTTTACCCAGGTTCGGTACGACGCAACTATGCGGCGTTCCTACTATTGCAATCTCACTAAATCAGGGCTGAAGTCTGAAGTATACAAAGTACAATTGTGAGTATAGTTTCGCTAACTTGGCGAGGATGAACTTCCCGACGAGCTGGCTTCTAGCTAATTGTCTCCTTCTTTTTTCCTTGCTACCGTCCGACTTTATATAGATAATCGGACTAGGGCTTACAAGAAGGGAACCTAGAAGACTACAGAAAGTACCTAACTTGGAAAGTAAGGAACCTGTCTTCTCCTCCAAGTCGCACCACTTTGGGCCGTGCTCCGGGTTCTTCTAAAATCTGGCTTCCTGCGCGTCAGCTTACTGGGCCGCCCAATGGACTATGCTACGGGCAGGGAAAAATCTGTCGGGGAAATTCCTTCCCGGAGAGGGGAAATCATCGCCATCGTTATAGTCATCGCTCCGGGCATCATCTAGATCATCATCGTCATCATCATCACCACCAGCACCATCATCCTCGCCATCCACCTCCGTCCCGCTGTAACAATTAGGGTTCTATATTGTTGTCCTTCACTAGATCTCTCTCATGGTGTGGATTACTGAAAGTGCAAACGCGCTTAAATCATCTTGTTTTGGTGTCTGTTAACAACACATGTATCCTTAAGTGTGTTGATGTATTTCAGGGCCTAAACAACATATTTGATATGGTGGTATTGAGTTACAAAAAGATGCAAAGTTTCTGGAATTGTTTCTGCAGGAATTTATTCCAGGCCGGAGTCTCCGGTCTCCTAGACCGGAGTCTCCGGTGTGAAGAAATTCGCCAGGCCTGGTTCTCTGGATTTCTGGTGTCGCCTGCGGTACCCACACCGGAGACTTACCGGAGATGCACCGAAGTCTCCGGTGTGGGATTTTCCTCTGAAGAAACTGGCTCAGTTCATCTGGTGTCGCCCGTGGTACCCAGTCCGGAGACTTACCGGAGACTGTCCGGAGTCTCCGGTGTGGCTGTTACTTTCTACTCTCATTTGACCATAGACACTCTCTGGGCTCAGGCGGCAAGACAAGACCGAAGTCTCCGGTCCACCAGGCTGGAGTCTCCGGACTGGTGTTTTCCTGAAGATTATGATGGTGGAGAAAGTGGTGTCGCCCGCTGCAACGACATCGAAGACATACCGGAGACTGTCCGGAGTCTCCGGACTGGTGGTCTGCGAAAAACTTCAGACCGGAGTCTCCGGCCTTTACACCGGAGTCTTCGGTGTGAGTTTGGCAGAAATGTCTCCAACGGCTCCAAACTTTATGAGGGGTATAAATACCCCCTCCCCTCCACCTACCTCCAGCTAGCTCGTCCAAAATAGATCTCACCATTACTAGAGCTCGCCCACCTTGCTAGATCTCCAAATCCCTCCACCCAAAAGTTTTGATCTTTGGAGGATTGAAGGAGAAGGCCCCGATCTACGTCTTTACCAACCGGATTTCATTTCCCCTCTCATTTGTTTGAGGGGTATTTGCCTAGGGTTTCCTCTTGTGGAGAACCTAGGCTTCTTGCTACTCTTGGTGATTTGTGAGTGTTGGGAGCCCCCAATTTGGTTGTGGGTGTGTGCCCCAATCTTGTTTGTAAAGGACTCGATTCCCGCCTCAAAGGGGATCGATAGTGGAAGGTGAACTAGGCCTTTGTGGCGGGGTTCATCGGAGAATAGGGTGAGGCCTTTGTGGCGTTGAGTATGCCTTCGTGGCGACCCCACACCCCTCCATCGAGACGTACTCCCTTTACAAGGAGGAACTCGGGAATACATTGTGTCTCCGCGTGCTTCCTATCGGTTATCTCGTTCCCTTATCCTTTACCCACTTGTGTAGCATTTATTGGTGTACTAGTTGTGTTTATTGTTGTACTAGTTGCATTAATTGCTATGCTTTTCATATAGGTATTAGTTGCACTATCTAGAGAATTTACCTTAGTGTCAAGCCTAATATCAAACAAAAATTAAACTTGGTCGTAGCACCTATTCACCCCACCCCCTCTAGGTTCCCGTACTTTACTTTCAATTGGGATCAGAGCCTCGGCTCTTCTATCGGGTTTAACCGCCTAAGAGTTTTAGTATGGTTGATGAGACGGATACCGAAGGTTCTGTGGCGCCGGTATCTATGAATGATCTCAATGAATTGAAAAATTCATTGACCTCATCCACAGACACCAAAATCGATGAGTTGCGTCAAGTCTTGATGCAACTCTTGAAAGCCAAAGGACTGGAGGTCATCGGATCATCTCCTCCGGACGCAAATCCGGAGGGCGCCAAGAAAGGGGATGATGGTGATCCATCTAAAAATTCTTCCGCCGACAACTCCACCGAGAAGGGTACGGAAGGAGAGGAAAATATCACTCCGTCAAAGGACATTATTCTCCCGATCCTCCCGTCCCACATCCTCATATAATCCCTAGGGGAGATCCACCTAAAATTGATGCTTTTTCTTTTCGTGAATGGCAATATTACATGGAGACTCACTTGAACTTTTCTTGTATAGAGCTTTGGAGGGTCACTCGTGACGTATACAAGCCTCATGACCCGAAGAACCTAACAAGAAGAGAAGCCGTAGATTGTCAACTCAACTACACCGCCTTGTCAATTCTTCGACAAGCCGTGGGTCCTAACCACATGCCGCATCTTTAACAATATTCCACCGCCAAGGAAACATGGGACGCTCGTGTCGTCATGTTTGTGGGCAATGAGATCATGGAAAGGAATATGTATGATGCCTTGAGCAATGAGGCCGAAGGGTTCTATATGCATGATGGAGAGAACCACGAAGACATGTACCGAAGGCTCAAGACACTTTCCACCGCATTCTCCAATGTTGGTTCCAAGTACATTGATGATGCTTGGATCAAAAGGAAGTACATGATTGCCCTCATGCCATTTGAGCCCGCGGACTTGAAGAGCATTCAAGGAAGACATGACTTTGCTTCTTTGACCTCAACCCAAGTTATGCAAGAGATGTGCTCCTATCAAGTGCAAACCAAGAATGCTCTTGACAACCGTGCTAGGGCCATAGGAATGCACAAAGGGGCATCGGTTGCTTTGAAGGACAAGGTTGTGTCAAGAGAGGTTGAGTATGAAGAAGAAGGCCATGAGGAGTTGGCTCCATTGAAGGATCAAGAATATGATCCCGTGCTCAAGGATATCATTGCTCTCACCATGAATTTTTTTTGGAGGAATCCTCCCAAGGCCAAGAAATATGTTGTGGAGAAGACCAAGTCTCGCTATGGCAATGATGGGGCTCAAAAAGTGAGGTCTTGCTTCAATTGTCAAGATAAACACCATTTCATTGCGGAGTGTCCCTATGAAAATAGATAACTCCATAGTGGCAAGCTCATTCGCAAGGACAAGTCCAAGGTTGACTACAAGAAACCTCACTTCAAGAAGAAACCATTCAACAAGAAGTCTCCCACAAAGTTTGTGCTAGTGACTCAAGAGGAATATGATTCCGGAAGTGATGAAGAAGAAGAAACCACAAGTGAAGTGGCCGCTCTTGCTATTGCTTCTACTCCATCATCTTCATCTCTATTTTAATCACCCAATGAGAATCATCCTTACCCTAATGCCAAGTGCTCCATGGCTAAGGCCTCGGAGGTATCACCTTCTCCCATCTCTAAGACCCCAAGTGAACTTGAAAATCTTGCTAGTCTTAGAATAGAAGATGAAATTCTCTCTTTGGAACGTTTTATGTCTAACATACAAGGGGAGACCAAGAAGTACTTTGATCATCTCATGAGACAATTGGGAGAGTCCCATGAAGCTCTTGAGAAGAAAGGTGAGATCAAAAGAAAGGGATGCAGATGAGATAGCATCCTTCTCTATGACTCTTGAAGAAGAGCATGTGAAGGGATCGTTGCATAGAAAACAAATAATTTCCTACGCGAGAGACACCAGAAAGGCCAAGATCTAATCTAGGATACGAAGTGCAACATGCAAAGAGAGGGTTAAGGAGAACACATACCCTCGAAGACACAAAGCGTTACGAGATCAAATCTCGTTGTTGGCGTAGTCGTACTCACACCGATCCCGATAGCGAGAAGATGTGCACCGCAATCCGGCGGTGCCTCCATGATCGGTCACACGTACGGTTGATGACGACCTCCGTTCCCTCGATCCAGCGGGGCGCGGAAATAGAGGATCCCTCAGAACTCCAGCAGCACGATGGCATAGTGGTGATGAAGAATCCCACGGTCAGCGCTTCGCCAAGCCGGAGACCATGGAATGGAGCAGCGGGCGGAGAGGAAATGAGGTGGGACAAGTGTGTGTGAGAAGAGGAGCTCTTACCCTCCTTTTATAGGGGAGGGGGAGGCAGCCCAAGAGGGGGTGCGGCCAGCCATGGTGGTGCCACCACCTCTTCCCTCTTCATGTGAGTGGAAGCCCCACTCACATCCACTCATTTTCCCTTAAAACTTCACTTAGAAAATCCAAGAGTTTTTCTTTAATAAATAAAAAAAACATTTTTATTTCTTCATTTCAGCATTTGTTAATTATATTAACAAAATTTTGCATATAGCACCTCGAATCATTTGTTAATTCTATTAACAACCATTCGACAAAAAACCCCTTGAACTATTTCAATTTTCCCTGAAACAATTTTGGTGCTACCAAAAATATTCTTCGATATTTCGTATCCCCTCAAACGCATCATCGAACCTTATGTGTGTCACCCTACGGTTCGTGAATAAGATAGACATGATCGAGACTCCTCTCCGATCAATAATCAACAGCGGGATCTGGAGATCCGTGATGACTCCTATATATTCAACGATGACCTCGTGATCGTGTGAACCAACAACGTCGTGAACTATTCCCTTTGTTTCGCGATATTTTACTTGTCCGCAATTTGATCATTGGTATCAACCATACCTTGTTCAATCTCATTACCGACAAGTACTCTTTTCTCGTTCCCATGATATAACATCCTTGTGATCATATCACGTGCTTGCAAGCGGTATCGATGTGATATCACCGAGAGGGCCCAGAGTATATCTCTCCGTCATATTGGATGGACAAATCCCACTCTTGATCCATGATCCTCAACTAATACTTTCCGAATACCTAACGGCACCTTTATAGTCACCCTGTTACGATGTGACGTTTGATGACATCAAAGCACCCTTCCGGTATCAGTGATTGACATGATCTCATGGTCTAAGGAATAAGTTACTTCGTATGTTTGATATAACAATGTAAGCTTAATGACTTGATCGCATTCCTATATTCACTTTGGGTATATGTTCATCACATCATTCTTCTAATGACATGACCCCGTTATTAACAACATCCAATGTTCATGATCAGGAAACCTTGAACATCTATTAGTCAACGAGCTAGTCAAAAGAGAGGCTTTACTACGAACCAATGTTTATTTATTAAACACGCATGTATCAACGTTTCCGGTTAATACAATTCTAGCATGAGAAATAAACATTCATCATAAACAAGGAATAAGATAATAACCATTTTATTATTGCCTTTCGGGCATATTCCCTTCAGTCTCCCACTTGCACTAGAGTCAATAATCTAGTCTGTGAGTACCTAACACATATGGCGTTCCAGTGTTATTACCATGCTTCGCATATGGTCAACATCATAAAAAAGATCTGAATTGTTCAGGTCATATTGTATTTGCATGTTCTTTGCATCTACACGCATCACTCATTCTCTAATGAGATGGCTTTGTATATATATGGTCAATCGGTAAAACATTAATTCCTCAGCTTAAACCGATGTCACTAACATTGTGAAAATGTAGCTTCATAGTGTTAGCATTCTTGGAAATTCACCAAGTTCCGCTGATACTTTAATTCCTCAGCTTAAACTAATGTTACTAACATTGTGAAAATGTAGCTTCATAGTGTCAGCATTCTTGGAAATTCACCAAGTTCAATAAAGAACTCCTTGACACAAAATACGCTTACTATCAGTTGTCAACACAACAATATACTTTAGCCTTTGTTGTAGTATTTGTCACAATATTTTAATTTTGAAACTCTTTCAAATCCATCATGGAACTTTCTTCCAGCCTATTGTGCTACCCTTCATCACATATCTTAATTGAGATAAAATTACTTGAATAAATGACAAGACTATTAGTGTAACATATTACAACTAATATTTTATCATTACTACATATGAAAACATATCCTTAGCATTTCTAAAATGACACAAGGATCTCTCCCACTGTTGTCTAATCATCATATGAATTATCCTGCTATAACATTTTATAGCATAGGACTTATCTGATTGTGTACATAGCATGGAAACATGACTTAGAAATCTCAATTTCAATGATGCTCATCATGTGTAAAAACACTTGAATCTTGCTCAATTATTTTCCATGTGACAAGAACTCTTTCTTGTCATTTCGATATCGACTTACTTCAATATTTCATCTATGTAATTTGGCTTCAATCATATCAGGCGCTTGAATCCATCTTTTATAGATATCGATGCCCAATATCTTCTAAGCCTTTTATCAATAAGAAAATCTTAACCGTGTTAATTTAAAATCACATATTTTCCAATCAACCATATGCCAGCTACATAAAGTATTGGAAATATGTCATAGCGCTCCCACTTAATTTGTTGTAACTCTACAAGCATCTTTATCATTCATGATGGAATCAAACTCTTTTGATAACTTCATTAAGGTAAAGATTTCAACTTCGTTATGCTCACTTCAACCATTGAAGTGTGCATACCTTTATAGCAATCTTTTGAATTTTACAAAACTCTCAGACTTTGTCAAGTACACATCCTCTATCAAACTTCCTGGAGAGGAGAGTTGGTTTTGTTATTCAACTGCTATATCATAATATGTAAGTTTTGCTAGAAATCCGCAAAGACTAAAGCATCACTACGGAAGATCAAAATCTTGTAGTAGTCAACTCTTTGAACTTCGTCGAAAACAACTTTTCGATAAGTACAACTTTCAAAGGATGTAAAAAATCCATGTCTTTGTCGCTATATAGACCCTTTTGCTATTGTTAGGCATCATGCCTATCGAAAGGACTACCAAGTCACATACTTGATATTCATAGAAGGATACTATGGCGGATATAATGACTCATAGTCAATTTTATGAAGTCAGGGCCCATCATTTGCTTCCTTTATAAGGTCCAGGTCCTTTTGTTGTAAAAACAACACTTTACTCTTAAACCATAAGTTGGTCTAAGTACAAAGTTTTAGGACTTTTGTGGTTCAGTTTGCAAACTCATTCGAAATATCTACAATCACATGTAGTGTCTTCTACTTAGTCAAAATAGGAAACCGTGGAACAGCTTCCAGTGTTGCGCTACTCTTCACATGGTAACGAAGATTCTCTAATCTCGTTGAGTTTGTACTATACTCCCACTCACTTGTTTCGCAAGAACTACTTTCTCGAGAAATCAACCCTTTCTGACAAACAACATTTTCCTTTTGGTTTGGTGATAGGAGAAATACCCAATGTTTTATTTGGGACAACCTTATAAATATATATTTGTCCTATTTTGGTTGTAAACATTTTAAACATGCTATGCATACCAAACTTAAGAAAATGACAATTCGGGTCACTACCCAAACCATATCTTATATGTTGTCAATTTCAATGGATCATGATGGTGCTCTTTTCAGTGGAAAAACGGTTGTCCTTAATGTATAAACTACAAAATTATAATGGCATTTTTATTAATCTTACCATGTCCAACAAGGTTTGATTTTGTTTCTTGAATACTCCAAACTAATATGGGGTATTCGAGAAGTATAAGTTGTAGAACAATTCTGCAACTCCTCAGATGTTTTGCTAAACTTGTAACTCAAACTTTATCCTTTATGATCCAATCATAAATATTTGATTATATTGTTACAATGATTTTTTACTTCATATTAACAACCTTTTGAACCAATTCAAACAAGTCAAACTCCATTCTGTTTAAATAGATATACTCACATATCTACTCAAATCATCGATAGAATTTTATGAAGGAAAATTAATCCACCATACATGACTACACATAATGGACTATATACATCAATATGTATAATCTCCACTAAATTAGTCGTCCATTCTACTTTGGCCTATGAACGGAATTTTAGTCATCTTTTGGATGAGGTCTCACAAGCGTCAATTTATTCAAAAGAAAATGACTCCGGAAGTCCATCAATATGGAGTTCCTTCATGTTTTCCTTTCCAATATGAACTAAAATGGTGGTGTCACAATTTAAGTGAAACTCTTTCACGTCTTGCAACGTTTAGCATTTAGTCTTATAGATGTTAACTTTACCAACATGATTTATATTAACATATCCATCGATTATGGAATATGGTCATAGTTTGAACAATCTCATTTATTCTCACAAAAGACCAGAACAAAATAAAAACTTATTAAGTTCTTAAAATAAATTTTGAATGTTTGTTTTGATACGACAATGAACACAATAACACTTTATTTCTGTTCTTGTCATAATCGATTCCACATCTATTACTAGTTCCTTTTAGGCCCTTGTATTTCTTGCATTGCGTTGTTTTGTATGACAACTCATACCAACCAATGTGGTATCAAAATACCCAAAAATACTTTGTTAACTAGTAATACATCTATAACTTGTATATCAAGCATATACTCCTGAGCTGGACTTTTCCAGCTATCTTCTTTTTCTGCCATATATCTTTTTGTAATTCTATTTTCAACATTCCCTTTCCTTTATAGAAGAATCTTTCAACATCAAACAATGCTAGTCGTACTAGCTCATTTTCTTTGGTGTGTTAGTCATACACTATCACCCATTGAGTCAAACTTTGAGAGTTTGATTGTTCTAGTAATATCACCATATTAATAGTATTCTTCTAGATTCCACTCTTAGCAATATCCAAGTAAGGTAAACGACTTTACCCATACTTTTAATCCATCCCGTCATAACAATTTTATGATTAAGCTACTATAGCTCGAAGGAAGAAATTTAAGGGGTAATTTTTAGCGCCAAACTTCTTGGAATATTCAAACGCCTAGCGTCTTCAATCTTTGCATATATTCAGATAATATAAGCAAACATCGTCACGCTTAAATTATACTCAGTCATGTTGCCACAAATAAGTTTTTAGATATCAATATATCTTTCACTTGATTGTTTCTGAAAACAACTCTTTTCAGTTACTAAATCACCTTGATCAACAAAACATTCTCTTGAAGATAAAGTAATATGGAAGCAACCATGACTGGATTCTAAGTAAGATTTGGTTGCTCTCTAGATCAATCAATCATTAATCATATGGAGCTATGTGGGAAATATCAAAAATCTACAATAGGACTCAATTTTAAATTTCACTAATACGGTACCAATCTTAAATGATTTTTACCAGATCATAACAGTTATATCTCAATTAACAATCTAAGTGTATGGTAGTTTTGTGGATGCCAATGGATACTACAATTTGTGAAAATTCACTTTTATTGGTTGTTTATTATAAATAAGTTCAAGTTAATTCAAATTATGACATGAACTCCCACTCAAAAACAACATCCCTCTTAGTCGTCTTTAGTGATTACACGAACCTAATTCACTACACCAAAACTGATCATCGCGTGAGATGATGTAGCTTCAAAGGCGAACATCGACATGTTCATCATATCATCCATATGACTTATGCTTTACCTTTCGGTTATGTGTTCCGAGGCCATGTCTGTACATGCTAGGATCGCCAAGTAGAACCGTAGTATTGTGTGTGTTTCAAGGCCATGTCTGTACATGCTAGGCTTAAAAACACCCGTTGTATGCGAACGTTGAGTCTCGTGATCGTGTGAACCAACAACGTCGTGAACTATTCCCTTTGTCTCGCGAGATTTTACTTGTCCGAGATTTGATCATTGGTATCAACCATACCTTGTTCAATCTCGTTACCGACAAGTACTCTTTTCTCGTTCCCATGATATAACATCCTTGTGAGCATATCACGTGCTTGCAAGAGGTATCGATGTGATATCACCGAGAGGGCCCAGAGTATATCTCTCTGTCATATTGGGTGGACAAATCCCACTCTTGATCCATGATCCTCAACTAATACTTTCCGAATACCTAACGGCACCTTTATAGTCACCCTGTTACGGTGTGATGTTTGATGACATCAAAGCACCCTTCAGGTATCAGTGATTGACATGATCTCATGGTCTAAGGAATAAGTTACTTCGTATGTCTGATATAACAATGTAAACTTAATGACTTGATCGCATTGCTATATTCACTTTGAGTATATGTTCATCACATCATTCTTCTAATGACATGACCCTGTTATTAACAACATCCAATGTTCATGATCAGGAAACCTTGATCATCTATTAATCAACGAGCTAGTTAAAAGAGAGGCTTTACTAGGAACCAATGTTTGTTTATTAAACACACATGTATCAACGTTTCCGGTTAATACAATTCTAGCATGAGAAATAAACATTCATCATAAACAAGGAATAAGATAATAACCATTTTATTATTGCCTCTCGGGCATATTCCCTTCAGCATGATGGTAGAGTTTCTCTTGACGAGGAACTAGAATCTATTGAAGAGTCACATAATGAACTTGTTTCTAATATCACTAAGGAACGTGACCTTGCAATTGCTAAATATAAAACGTCTAAAAAGGATAAGGTTGAGTTTGGTGTTGGTCATGGTAAACTAACCGAGGAGTTTGAAAAACATACCAAGGCTCATAAAGCTTTGGAGAGTCAACATTCTTCCCTCAAAGAGTTGCATGAACAACTTCAAACTCAACTTAACAACCCTAGCACCTCTAGTTCTTCTTATGATCGTGCAAATATTATTGAGGAAAATGATAGGTTGAAGGATGAGCTTGCAAGGCTCAAGGGCAAAGGCCCTCAAGTTGAGAAGGTTGTGGCCTCTACCCTACAAGTGGTGGCCCCTAGCCCTCATGTGGTTGTTGCTAGACCACAATTGAGTGCTCCAAGGCCACAAGTGGGCAAGAAAGGTCTTGGCTATGTTGCCAAGAAGAAGAACAATAAGAAGGTCAACAATGGTGCATCGGGTGGTATTGTCATTAGGGACAACACTACTCATAACACTCCCGCACAAGCAAGCAATGATGCTTAGAGTAGAAGTGTCATGAGGGGCAACACTACTCGTAGCATCTCCGCGGGAACTAACAATCCACACCATTTCTTATATGTTGATTATTATGGTGTTGTGCAAGCTAAATATGTTGGTCCTTTGAGGGTTACATTGACTGTCAGACCCCGGACCCAGAGATACATACTGTTATGTGCTCCTAGCCATGGACTCACAAGGGCTTCGGGGTTACCAGCCCCGGCCGCAACAAACAACGGCAGGCAGACCGGATTCATCGGCACGTAGTCCGGATCCCCGGTCTACTACTCCTTGTATCCATGCTAGTCATAACCAATTATGCATACCCAAGCATCCATGAGTCGGATGAAACTGAAGGAACGGGACCAAAGTTATACAGAGCTGCTATGTGTCCAGAAAGTGCAACAACAATCGAGGGTTACTGGGGTTACCTCGCCCTAGGCCGATCAAATCGACAGGCGGGCTCGGACATGGATCATCGGCTCCACAACCCCTCGACTGCGACAACTATGCAGGCATAGCCAAAATTGTATAACAATGAGCTCGAAACCAATAACCGATCAAAGCAACACTCTAGACATTGAAGTTGTATTAAACAGGTGTTACTAGAGTATAGCTTACAAGCAGAGGTCACACGACCCAATATTACACCAGACAACGAAAGGCAAATTATGTTGCTACTCAACAAGAACCAAAAAGGCCTAAGAGGCTGCAACATAAGGCGACGTCCCAGCCCATAGATTCCAGGCTGCTACCTGGGAACCCCGAACTACTCATCGATGTCCACATCGAAACACCACCGAACTGAGGAACTCCACCTGAACCAAGTTGAAGCAAACATGAGTACTGGAGGTACTCAACAAGACTTAGCTAACCTATTATATATCTGCTTCTTTTAGAAAGAGTTATGAAGGTTATTTTGCGTAAAGCCATCTTTGTTTTCCAAGTTGAGGAAGAAATAGCACGTCTCATGGAGTATTTTGAAAACAGGTGAGAAAGCTACTCAACTACTGATATCATCATCTTTTTAATCCACCAAGTCATATCAGCACCTCGTGCTTCAAAGATCACCACCTCAAGTTGTTCTGGTAACTCATGCTACAAGGTAACCCCTCTCGGTATCTCCGAGGAGGCATCCTTTATTTGTTATCAGCAAGTTTTAGTCATTCCGTTCAAGTTGTCTATGATCACAGAATCCGTCACCAAGTCGTCCTTAACCGCGGATACGGCTTTTCGAAAAGATTTAACCCTGCAGGGGTGTACAACTTTACCCACACGTACCAACTGACTCTTAGTGCCACCGGGTTGGCACTAGTCCGGGAAGTGCCGGCAGAGGGGTTGATTCCCGGCCTTTACCTTCTCGAACCATATCCATGAGTCAACCCAAACAGGGCCACCCCGTCAACAGGGAGTTGGCCACCTCCTGACGGCACCTGTTTGTGAGTCGGGAACAAGATCCATGTACGTCCATCACTTGTCCCGGTCACGACCTAATTTATCGAAAACATTTTCCGACTCACACGCAGATGGAAATCTCAAACTACGTGGCTCATGGATAAGGTTAAACAAGTTGGTTAGCCTGGCGGGGTTCATCGGCCCACGTGTGGCTGTACGCTCAGTCTTGGCTCGAAGGCGAGAACTCGCTCCTAGGGCATGAACAGGACAAAACGCCACAACCCATTGTGGCCTCACATCCATGCCGTGATTAGTCAAGTTATCAAAGATAATTCAATTCGTAACAACCAGACATAATAGATTCACGTACTGACCAGATTCATCAACCGGATGGATCAGATCACAACTAGGCATGGCTAAGAAAGACTCACAAGGTTTAGCGGAGCGCGCACAAACAAACCTATAGCTGCTAGGAGCAGTGGATCAGGATATCTAGGTTATGCAGTATATATGAGAACTCTATCTACTGATATCAAATAGTTTGGAACCGAATGCAAATTACGAGATTCAAATCACTTTGAAATCATATATGAGCAGATAAGAGGTTATGCTTGCCTTGGTTATAAGAAAACCAGATAAAGTCTTCAGGAATAAGTGCTTGACTTGTCGGTTAGATCAAGTATTCGTCATGGAATTGTTGGCCTTCTCTTCGGAGTCACGTTCTACCGAGGGGAAACAAACACCAAAACAAGAAAAACAACAATCAACACATGGCATCGATGCAATGCGCAATGTATGCATGAGCAGGTTAATGCACTGAAAATAAAGCCCTAGACAGGTTTAATGGTTTGTTAGGGTTCGTATGTCAGTTATGAAGTTTTACTGAACTTAATCCGAAATAGGCCTCGTAGGGGCATCTCGAACAATTCTGAAAGTGAGTACAATTTTAATTGCTCAAATGAGGTTGAAAACATCATAAACAGGTTGCATTTGTCATTTTGAGAAAAATGGCATATAACTTTTAATTTTCTGATTTTAGTGAATAAAATCTTAATTTTCTATTTTTAATGAATTAAACAACATTAATAAATGGCCAAAAATTAAAGTTTGCCAACATGTATGAAAATGACATTTTTGGGTTGGAAACAATTTTCTGAACAAAACCATATATTTTTCATAATTTTCTGAGTTACAGAAATAAAGATATTAATTATTCAATTTTAATTCATTTCCTGTAATTATTAAACATTTCCTGGAAATAAGAAAAACTGGATTTATGACGTCATAGTGACGTCATCCCGAGGTCACACGGAGGAGCTCTCCTCTATTGAGCATAGAATCGGTCGATTCCGCGGGAATTTCACGAATTGAGATGGTTCATTAGCTAGAGGAGGCGACGATGAACGCAACGGTGGCCACGCCGCTCGGGGACGTCCACCGGAAGCTCGCCGGCATGCAGCTTTGCGGAGGCCGACGGCGGCGCACGACGACGGAGCAAAACAGAGGGAGAGGGAGGAGTTGGAGGGGTCCGGGAGGACCGCAAGCTCACCCTGGAGGCGATGGGACGGACGACAGGGCCGGAGGAGCTCGGAATCACCGGCGACCAGTGATGGAGGCTGGCGGTCGGACTCGGACGAGGCACCCCGATTCGCTCGATTGAGGCCATCCCGGCTTCCGATACTTGACGAGGAGGGAAAGGGGAGGACGGCGGAGTTGCCGGTGCGCTCGGTGCATCACGGGGCAGCGTGTAGCGGCGGCGCCGGTCGACGAACTAGGGTTTGCTTCGTCGGGAGTTACAGAGAGGGAGAGAGAGGAGAGGAGCGAGCAGGAGGGAGGGGCGGTAGTCTTCTTTCGCCCTTATCCCCGCAGGGAGCCAGGCACATAGGTGCGTGGCAGAGCGGCCGGAGGCGCTGCCACGGAGCTGCTCCTACTGTCAAAGGTAGAAGACAGCGGTTTTGCAAAAACCCCCTGAAGGTTACAGATTTTACGATAAGGTCCTTTTTTATACTAAAACAGAACATAAACCACTGTTTTGAAGGCCTTTTTGCAAACAGAAAAATTTGCAAAAATACATTTTGGAAAGCTTATGAAATTTCCAACAAAACCATTACTTGGTTTTCAAAATTTGAAAATGTTTTTAATTCAAAATTTGGGTGACCACTTTAAGTGGTTTTTGGGCAAGTTTTAATTTACATTCAATGTAAAACTTAGTTCAAATTTTTCATGCATGCCATGCCATGAACTCAACACCACAACCCTATTGTAGCAAAATTTGGGATGTTACAAATCTACCCCCCTTACAAGAATCTCGTCCCGAGATTCCCGAAGGAGAAGAAAGAAGGAACACCGGTTTTGAACGATCTTCTTGAACCTTACGGTTCTTTTCTCGAATAGGTTGATCCGTAGCATCTCGAAGTATCGAAGAGATACACCTTAGGTGAGAGGGAATACTCTTAGGAATTGATATTCACGGAGATCGAGTATCCCATGGTTAACTCAGGACAGGAATGTTCGTAAGGAACTTTTGAGTTAACATGCATGAAACACATCAAGATAACGGAGGGAATAAGAGAAGGTTTCAAGTTTGTGGACGATGGTTCTTAAAAGGGTTTTAGAATATGAGCTTTGCATAAGACTTTAAATCCTTTTGGAAAAGAAAGGCTGGACAACTTTTGACATCGAGGTTTCTTCAAACAGAATACCAAGTTCGCGAGGATGGTCTTGGATACAAAAACATCATATCCGTAGACGAGGGAAAACACAAGAAAACACTGTAATCGTGCGTCAGAGAGAATTTGATACAGGATCATGTTCACTCTTCGGAGTCGACACGAAGGATAACGGAACTTTCAACCATTCCATAACAGTTTTCTTGAAATCCTTATCAAGGATCGGGATGTTACTTCACGGCAGAAGATGAGTAACCAAAGGATGTTGGAACACCGTAATGAAGGAGGTATTCTTGGTCACACCATAAGAATGGATAACCAACAAGGATTGAAACACCATAAGGAATAGGGAATCTCTTTCCTATTTTGGGTTGGACGTAGCAATACATCTACCACATAGTTTAAGATCCCACGGTTGAAGTCACTGACAAATTCACACAATGTGTGAGATGAACAGAAATTCAAGTATAAACAACTTGAAAAGGGAACTGATCAATAGCGGTTACAAAACACCTCGAGATGGTTCTCATGATGAACTTGTTTCCACTGAAAGAAAATTTTGGAGGGTTTACAGAGAGATATTGGAAGAATCAACTTCCAAATTATCCTTGATGTTCTAGATACCAATGTCAGGCTTATGCAAGCCTTCTGTAGGTGATCAAGTGAACGATGGACTTCAGTTTGGAAGAACGGGAAGGAAAATTGTTAGAATGAGCCACACAAGAATTCTCACAGAGAGTGGCTGTTCTTGCGGATTCAAAGAGATATGACATTAGGCCTTCCGGCTAATTGTGTCAACCACATCATCAACCATGCCGGATTTTCGAAAGGACCTAAGTCAAAATACTTGAGGAAACACCAACCATCATTGTTGCTTGAGATTCAGCTCTGGTTAGTGGGTTGATAACTTAGACTCGGTATGTTGGAGCGAAGAGATTGCACCGATTACCAACGAGATACATATGCTAGATTCTCAAGATATAGACTACGATGTCAAGCTCGAGAAGATGAGAGAGATTGCAAAACTCATGTATTAGCAACTTGCGATAGACGGTTGCACCTACATGGTTTACTTGCAACAAAACACATCGGAGTCCTTGTTGGGAAGATGATACAAAGATAACGAAGTTTTAGACTTCTTCTCTTTCACGGATAATCAGTTAGTGGCTTGGTGTGGATACAAACCTCTTCTAGGAATGTAAGTAACAACCTACCATCTCAAGAATAGACCACACGTGCATGACCGAGGGATTATTCCTGAGGGAACAAGAAAACTTTACTCAAACCCATGGCGACAACTTTCACCAAAAGCACACCAACCCAAGAAAGTCACTTCGAACATCCAGAACACAAACTTAGTAATGACACCAAGATGGTTCTCGAAAGTTTCCAACATTAGTGCCAATTATTCAACATGAACCTCTTGCAACTTGGAGAAATAGGAATGTCATCGATGGGCTCGACAACACCCTTATCAAGATACTCCAAGAAGAGGAATTCATATGTTACATGAACATGGCAAAATATTGGCCAGGATAAAGGACATGAGGGTGTACCCGGCAAAACACCATGAGTGAAACACCATCAAGATAGTCCTTGGATCTTTTCTCGATTTGACGAGAGCCCAATTCAAATCAAGAGGTAGTGTGATAGCATTTCTGCAAAGGAGCTACTATCCTGTTTCAACAGCATGAGAACTAGACATCCCTTATCAAAGGATCAAGTTAGGCGGAGCTTTTGCCTTTCAACTCTCCAAGTTGTTGTTTAAGCTCAACCAACTAGTCCAGGATATCCAACAGGGTTCCTTGGAGAAAGGATTAGTTCAAATTACCCCTTATTTAAACATCACGGTCAGGTGACAAACCTGGTGATACTTCTAGAAAGACAGCCAGAATATCACAACCTACCGGTATGTCTCAGGACTTCGAAAGAGGTCTTGCTTTTCAAGGCAACTGATATGGTCTTGAGAGCTTTGGTATGAACCTAACTCTCTGACCAAAATTGTGCACCGGAATGAAAGGATCTGGTAACACGATCAACTTTAAGTAGAGGCTGGTGACCGATAGTGCTAAGAAGGATACCGATGTTTTCTTAGGTTTTTCGAAGCAATAAGAATTGCTAGGAGTACCTGATACACATGTCGATGAACAAACCCATCATTCTCAAGCATTCAAGCTTGGAGGAGGGGGAGTGAAGATGTGTGAGAGCATCACTCATCATTAAGGCCATGAAACTCAACATGACCTCTTGATATAAAGGAGTGTGATACCCTGAGGTAGAACAGAATATAAGCTAATGAAACTTCTTTATTCTGTGGATTACAAAACTTTGACCTGGTCCTAGAGATGGACGAGGTACTGGAGTTTGTTTCTCCTGACATTCCAAGGTGGAAGGTTTTGACGGAAAACAAGAGCAATGCATTGGAGGAATCCGATACACATAAGCAACTTGGTGTCCAACACAACGGATGAAGATTTGAGAGCAACTGAAGGGTAGAATCATGCTCAGGGGAGATGTTAAGATCAAGCTGATTGCACAAGGTAATACTCATTTGTAAGACCCATGCTAAGACGAGAGGTATAGTAGAGTCAAGAACAAGGATATGGGAATAATAAAGAACACTCTTGTTGTGATCCCTTTTTGGTTCCAAAGGAAAGCCTACGGCTATGAGAGTTGGAATTCCTAACCACCCTGAGGTAAAACAGATTCCTCAGGATTCAACGAAACAGGACTTGGGTTAAAGGTCAGCATCCTGTACTGATGGCATGAGCATCACATGGTTATAACCACATGATTCAACCCACCGCAATTCAGCACATTCCGGGACCTTCGGTTCAAGTCCAAAGTTGAAAACTCAAAGGAAGGAGTAACTAATATTGGAGTGCCAGAGAGGACACTACAATTAGCAATCACGGAGTATCTTTCAAAAGACAAGCATAGCTCCGGAAGAACTTGAGCAGAGGATAACGGATACATTAGAGATGTAAAGAAAATCTCGAGGTTCAGGATTCGAGACTTTGGAACTTGTAAGAATGTGGAATCCGGACAACTTTGAGAGAGATTGGGATGGAAAGGAAATCTCCAAATTTGATCAAGAGAAAACGGACTGTGGAACACACACGACTCCAGAAACTATAACACTAGGTCAACTTGGGTAAAAACGTCATTGCCAAAGAAGGCACCTAAGTTTTGAACGACTAGAAGAGATAGCAAAACCTTTTCAAATCAAAACAGGTAAGGAGACCCAGAGTTAGAGCGATACCAGATAAGGAGTAAAAATAATCCTAAGAAGGTTTTCACAACTCATTGGGAGTTTCAAAATTGTTTTCACAAACACTAGACTCAACATCGACCAAGCAGTAAGGTTTTCCTACAGGCAATCCTGCTCTGATACCATGACTTGTCAGACCCCGGACCCAGAGATATACATACTGTTATGTGCTCCTAGCCATGGACTCACAAGGGCTCCGGGGTTACCAGCCCCGGCCGCAACAAACAACGGCAGGCAGACCGGATTCATCGGCACATAGTCCGGATCCCCGGTCTACTACTCCTTGTATCCATGCTAGTCATAACCAATTATGCATACCCAAGCGTCCACGAGTCGGATGAAACTGAAGGAACGGGACCAAAGTTATACATAGCTGCTATGTGTCCAGAAAGTGCAACAACAATCGAGGGTTACTAGGGTTACCTCACCCCAGGCCGATCAAATTGACAGGCGGGCTCGGACATGGATCATCGCTCCACAACCCCTCGACTGCGACAACTATGCAGGCATAGCCAAAACTGTATAACAATGAGCTCGAAACCAACAACCGATCAAAGCAACACTCTAGACATTGAAGTTGTATTAAATAGGTGTTACTAGAGTATAGCTTACAAGCAGAGGTCACACGACCCAACATTACATCAGACAACGAAAGGCAAATTATGTTGCTACTCAACAAGAACCAAAAAGGCCTAAGAGGCCGCAACATAAGGCGACGTTCCAGCCCATAGATTCCAGGCTACTACCTGGGAACCCCGAACTACTCATCGATGTCCACATCGAAACACCACCGAACTGAGGAACTCCACCTGAACCAAGTTGAAGCAAACATGAGTACGGGAGGTACTCAACAAGACTTAGCTAACCTATTATATATCTTCTTCTTTTAGAAAGAGTTATGAAGGTTATTTTGCATAAAGCCATCTTTGTTTTCCAAGTTGAGGAAGAAATAGCACGTCTCATGGAGTATTTTGAAAACAGGTGAGAAAGCTACTCAACTACTGATATCATCATCTTTTTAATCCACCAAGTCATATCAGCACCTCGTGCTTCAAAGATGACCACATCAAGTTGTTCTGGTAACTCATGCTACAAGGTAACCCCTCTCGGCATCTCTGAGGAGGCATCCTTTATTCGTTATCAGCAAGTTTTAGTCATTCCGTTCAAGTTGTCTATGATCACAGAATCAAGTTTTAGGAGCAGGGAGAGAGGAGGAGATGGCAGCGTTGAGAGGAAAGAGGGGAGGAGCGAATTAGGGCAGGAGGAGGTGCTCGAGGGCAGGTTATAGAGGAGGGGGTAGCTCGGCCGTCCACTGCCTGTATGTCGACGTGGACTCCATGGATGGTCTGCCGTACGAAGCTTAGAGACGATGGGGGGTACCGGGCCTGGTGGAAGATGGGCTGGCCCCAGATGGGCTGTTTGCCCCTTTTCCCCCTCTCCCGCTCTTATTCTTTTCTGTTAATTAATTTTTTTTCAGATTGGGAAAAGAGAGAAAACAAATGGTTCTAGGGTTAGCAAAATTTGGAATAAATTGTATTGTTGAAATATTGTGATAGCAACAAGTCCACACTTTGGTTTACCAAAAATATTTTAAATATGTTGCTTGTTTGAAAAAATTAAATGAATTGAGCCATTTGTGGTATCAAAATAAATAAATGAAACTTAAGCCACTTTAAAGATTTTGATTCCAAGTTTTAGTGGAACAATTTGTTTGTTTGTTTTGTAGTTTTTATTTGACACATTGTAACATAACAAGTATGACAAATAATTTTACTGTTTTGTTTGGAATTCAAAATAGAAAACAGATGGAAACAAATCAATTCAAATGCAAAACAAATGCAAACAAAGCAATGGTTATGATGACATGATGCAAAAAAAAAACAAGAAACAAACATCTAGGGGGATTTTCATACTTGGGATGTTACAAAACGCCCCCCCTTGAAGGAATCGCGCCCCGAGATTCCTACTCAGAAGTGAAAAGGTCCGGATACTTCTTGCGAAGATCCTCTTCGGTCTTCCACGTTGCCTCTTTATCGGAATGATGCGACCATTGCACTTTCAAGAACTTGGTGCTCTTGTTGCGAGTCTTACGCTCGGTCTCATCGAGAATACGAACAGGGTGCTCCTCATAAGATAGATCATCTTGCAGTTCAATGGAATCATGATCAACTGCACGATCTGGATCTTTGAAACACCTCTTGAGCTGTGACACGTGAAACACATCGTGCACCTTGGATAGTTTTTCTGGAAGTTCAAGACGATAGGCATTTTCCGCATGCCTTGAGAGAATGTTGAACGGACCAATGTATCTCGGTGCTAGCTTTCCTTTGACACCAAAACGATGAGTGCCTCTGAGGGGAGTTACACGGAGATATGCCTTGTCACCAGGTGCATAGATCATATCCCTGTGCTTGCTGTCATAGTAGCTTTTTTGACGAGACTGAGCAATCTTGAGATTGTCACGAATGATGCGAACTTTCTCTTCGGCTTCCTTAACAATGTCAGGGCCTAAGAGTGAACGTTCACCAGCTCCAGACCAATTGATTGGACTCCTGCATCTACGGCCATAGAGTGCTTCAAACGGTGCCATGCCTAGGCTTGCCTGGAAGCTGTTGTTGTAGGAGAATTCAGCATATGGAAGACAATCCTCCCATTTCATGCCAAAGGAGAGACCACATGCTCTGAGCATATCCTCGAGAATCTGATTGACTCTTTCGACTTGCCCTTGAGACTGAGGGTGATAAGCTGTGCTGAACAGAAGTTTGGTGCCCAATGCTTCTTGAAAACTCTTCCAGAAATGAGAAGTGAATATGCTTCCACGGTCTGAGCTTATTTCCAATGGAACACCATGAAGAGGAACAATCCTTGTTGTGTAGAGCTCTGCTAACTGGCTAGCTGAGATTGTTTCTTTGACAGCAAAGAAGTGAGCTACCTTAGTGAGACGATCAATAACAACGAAGATTGCATCGTTGCCCTTCTTGGACTTTGGAAAACCAGTGACGAAGTCCATTTCAATCATGTCCCACTTCCACTCAGGGATTTTGAGAGGTTGGAGAAGACCGGCTGTTTCTGATGAACTGCCTTAACACGTTGACAAACATCGCATTCAGAAACGTATTGAGCAATTTCACGTTTCATGCCAGACCACCAATACAGCGTCTTGAGATCCTGGTACATCTTTGTACTTCCAGGGTGTATGGAGAGAGGAGTTTCATGAGCCTCCTTGAGAATGACATCTTTGAGACTTTGAATTTGAGGAACTGCAATGCGTCCTTCGAAGAACACAGTTCCCTTGTCATCAATTGAGAAGCACTCATACTTCACATTGCCTGCTTTGATGTTATTTGCGATCTTCTTGATCTCAGCATCACGAAGTTGTTCATAACGAATCTTGTCCTCGAGAGTTGGACTGGCTGTCAAGCTCGCAAGATAACCTTGAGGAACAAGACCAAGATTCAGCTTCTGGAATTCTTCATGAAGAGGAGGTTGGCTTTCCATGATCATGAGATCATTGCAATACGACTTGCGACTAAGAGCATCGGCCATAACATTAGCCTTGCCTGGAGTGTAAGAAATGGTAAGATCGAAGTCTTTGATCTTTTGAATCCATCTCCTTTGTCTGAGGTTTAGATCTGGCTGAGTGAAGATGTATTTCAGACTCTTATGATCGGAAAAGATTTCAGTGCGGTTACCCAACAAGTATTGCCTCCATTTCTTGAGGGCAAACACAACTGCTGCAAGTTCAAGGTCATGTGTGGGATAATTGAGCTCATGTGCGTTCAACTGACGTGAAGCATAAGCCACAACTTGACGTTCTTGCATAAGAACTGCACCTAGACCTTGTTGAGAAGCATCACAGAATATCTCGAAAGGTTTGGTAGTATCTGGGCCAACCAGAACTGGTGTATAAGTGAGTTTAGTCTTCAGGAGATTGAAACTTTCATCACATTGTGGAGACCAAACGAACTTCTTGTCCTTCTTTGTGAGATCAGTGAGAGGTTTGGCAATCTTTGAGAAGTTTTGGACGAAACGACGGCAATAGCTAGCCAAGCCAAGAAAACTTCTTACTTGCTTCACCGTCTTAGGAGGTTTCCAATCAACAATTGCCTTAACCTTTTCTGGATCAATGGCTATGCCCTTGGCAGAGATGACATGACCAAGGTAAGCAACTTCTGGAATCCAGAACTCACATTTGGAGAACTTGGCATATAGACGATGCTCACGAAGTTTCATGAGAGTGAGACGAAGATGTTCTCCATGCTCTTCCTCAGATTTTGAGTAGACAAGAATATCATCAAGATATACCACAACGGACTTGTCGAGGTATTCATGGAAGACAGAATTCATGAGTCTAGAGAATGTCGCCGGTGCATTGGTGAGACCAAAGGACATGACGGTGTATTCATATAAACCGTACCGAGTGGTGAAAGCTGTTTTTGGAATATCTTCCTTTCTGATCTTTATTTGATGGTAACCCATTCTCAAGTCCAGCTTGGAGAATATTGAGGCTCCAGCAAGTTGATCAAAAAGATCATCGATACGAGGAATTGGATACTTGTTTTTGATGGTTTTCTCGTTAAGAGGACGATAGTCAACAACGAGTCTCTTTGTTTGATCCTTCTTCGCAAAGAACAGAGTTGGGCAACCCCAAGCCGAGGAACTAGGTTGAATGTAAACTTTCTCCATGTACATATCGATTTGCTCCTTCAACAACTTCAGTTCAGGAGGAGCTATCTTGTATGGATGCTTAGAGATTGGAGCAGTACCTGGTTCAAGTTCGATCACGAACTCCACTGCTCTGTCAGGAGGCATTCCTGGCAATTCTTCTGGAAAGACATCGGGGAAATCACAAACCACCGGAATAGTTTCAATAGATGGTAGAGGATTTGTATTGAGAGTGTAGAGTTGAGCAACTGGATTTTCAGCATGGAAGTAGACTATCTTGCCAGAAGGGTGTGTGATTTTGACAGACTTAGTAGGACAATCAATGACTGCTTTGTTGGCTACCAGCCAATCCATCCCAAGAATGACATCAATATCTGAAGAGTGGAGAGCTATCAAAGATGCCTGGAATGGAAGGTTTCCAATTGTGATCTCGATGTT
>JAPCYS010000869.1:0-129193 GCA_028641055.1 Alopecurus myosuroides
TCAACTAGGGGCTATGGGGTTTGTTTGATTCAATCGTAGTCTACCTCAACCACACGCAGGTGGGACATATATATAGGTGGAGGGGTGCGGCCACAAGGCTATCTTGCGCAAGCAATCCCTCCCCTACTAGGACTAGGACTCCTACTAGGACTAGGACTCACATATATGGATACAAACCGATTCCATACACAAGGAATTCGGCCAAATTGGTTATGGAAACTAAAACTAACTATTATGGCGCATTGATATGCCATGTGGGCGCCCTCCTCTTGCTTGTTCATGTATGAGTGCATTTCATCTTGTGGAGGCACTCATCCCCTTATGAAATAATAATTGTAATGCATTGTTTTCACCATCCTTAGCACTTGATCATCCTCTCCTCTTCTAGCTCATCTTCATCCATGTGAATCTTCTCTCCATGATCTCCATCAATGTTGTGTTATCAATAAACCTAAGAACACATAGATGCAATGACTTAGGTAGTATAAAGTTCTCATTATTAGAAACATTAAGCTCAGTAGGAGTGAATTCACCTGTTGTTGTAATAGCTTGGTCCTTGATCTTGTCATTGGACCAATCCTTACTTCATTAGCTTTAATTGGTGGATCTTCATGTTCAACAATAGGTGAAGAGCTAGGGATGTCCTCATCATCCTCCCCCTCTTGAAAAGGCATCGACCTCGATGCTAAATCATCTCCATGGTAAGGTGTCAAATCAGCCACATTAAAGAATTACTAACACACAAACTCATCAATTGGGAGGTCAATCTTGTATGCATTATCATTGATCCTTGATATAACTTTGTAAGGACCAGCTCCTCTAGGCATCAACTTGGACTTCTCAATGTTGGAAATCTATCTTTTCTGAAGTGTACCCAAACCATATCTCCTGGCCGAAATATAAGTTCCTTCCTCTTCTTGTTTACTCTTTCAGCACATGTTTCCTTTCTTCTCAATTGCTTCTTTTGTTTTCTCATGAATCTTTTTCACAAAATCAGCCCTCTTTGATGCCTCCATATTAACTCTCTCATGTAAAGGAAGTGGTAATAAATCAAGAGGAGTAATTGGCTTGAAACCATAAACCACCTCAAAAGGACATAATTGAGTAGTTGAATGCACAGCTCTATTGTAAGCAAATTCCACATGGGGCAAACACTCCTCCCACTCCTTCAAATTCTTCTTGATCATACCTCTTAGCAATGTGGACAATGTTCTATTAACCACCTCGGTTTGTCCATCAGTTTGGGGGTGGCAAGTAGTAGAAAATAATAGCTTGGTGCCAAGCTTACCCCAAAGTGTCTTCCAAAAGTAACTCATGAACTTGACATCTCTATCTGAAACTAAGTTCTTGGAACTCCATGCAATCTCACAATCTCTCTAAAGAACAAATTGGCAATGTGAGAAGCATCATCACTCTTGTGGCATGGAATAAAATGAGCCATCTTTGAAAATCTATCCACAACCACAAAGATAGAATCATGTCCTCTTTTAGTCCTTGGTAATCCCAACACAAAATCCATACTAATATCTTCCATGGTGTACTTGGTGATGGCAATGGTGTATATAATCCATGGGGCTTCAATTTTGATTTGGATTTGTTGCAAGTAATGCATCTTTGCACCAATCTATACACATCTCTCCTCATATGTGCCCAATAGAAATTTTCTGCCAACATCAACATGTTTCTCTTCCAAAGTGTCCCATCAATCCTCCACTATGAGATTCCTGGATCAAAAATAAACGCAAAGAACACTCGGAATACACAATTTGTTAGCTCTAAACAAGTACCCATCATGTATATGAAATTTGTCCCATGCTTAGTATTAACACATTTATTAAATGGCATGGAAAATTCATTATCTTCATCATATAAATCTCTAATACCCTCCAAACCCGAAACCTTGATTTCTAAATTTGAGAGTAACATATTTTTCCTTGACAAAGCATCAGCAACTACATTATCCAATCCCTTTTTATGTTTTATGATGTATGGAAAAGATTCAATGAACTCAACCCACTTAGCATGTCTCTTATTCAAATTATTTTGGCACTTTAAAAATTTCAATGCTTCATGATCACTATGGATAATAAATTCTTTAGGCCACAAATAATGTTTCCATACTTCTAAAACTCTCACAAGTGCATATAATTCCTTATCATAAACAGAATAATTCAATTGTGCACCATTCAATTTTTCAGAAAAATAGGCAATAGGTTTCTTTTCTTGCATGAGCACACCTCCAATACCTATGCCAGCATCACATTCAATTTCAAATTGTTTATCAAAATTTGGAAGCATAAGCAATGGGGCCGAAATCAACTTCTCTTTCAAAGTATCAAAAGCAATATCTTGTGAAACACCCCATTCAAAATTAACACCTTTCTTAGTTAGATCATTCAAAGGGGCAGCAATTGTACTAAAATTAGGCACAAATCTTCTATAGAAACTTGCAAGCCATTAAAACTTCTAACTTGACTCACATTAGTTGGAATTGGCCAATTTCGAATAGCTTCAATTTTAGATTGATCAACTTCAATTCCATGCTTAGAAACAACATAACCAAGAAATATTACTTTATCTTTGCAAAAAGTGCACTTCTCAAGATTACCATACAATTTATTAGTTCTTAGCACTGCAAAACTTGTCTAATGTGATCCATATGGTCATGTTCATTGTGGCTATATATGAGAATGTCATCAAAATAAACTACCACAAATCTACCAATAAAGTCTCTCAAAATATGGTTCATTAATCTCATAAAAGTACTAGGTGCATTAGTTAAACCAAAAGGCATTACTAACCACTCATATAAACCAAATTTGTCTTAAAAGCAGTTTTCCATTCATCTCCCTCTTTCATTCTTATTTGATGGTATCCACTACGCAAATCAATTTTAGAGAAAAGAGTAGCACCACTTAATTCATCTAACATGTCATCTAAACGTGGTATAGGATGACGATAACGAATAGTGATGTTATTAATTGCTCTACAATCTACACACATGCGCCAAGTACCATCTTTCTTAGGAACCAAAATAACGGGAACGCACAAGGAGAAAGACTAACCGAATATAACTTTGTCCAACAATTCTTGTACTTGCTTTTGGATCTCCTTTGTTTCTTGTGGATTGGTTCTATAAGGGGCTCGGTTTGGGAGAGATGCTCCCGGGATCAAATCAATTTGATGTTCAATTCCTCTCAATGGTGGCAATCCCGAGGGCACATCTTGTGGAAAACATCCTCAAGTCTGCAAAACATTAGAAACACCAAGAGGAATAGGGGTCATGTCATTAGAAACCAAAATCTCTCCCTTGTGAATAAGCACAATAGGGACTAGTGAAGGATCATCCTTAAATTCCCAAATCCTCTTTGGTGGCTAACATGCATAATAGGTTCTCTCTCTTTTTACCACTCGAATTGGTTTTGCTATCACTCCCCATGGCTTGTATTTGTGGTGTTCCCTCATCCCTCTCTCTCTTTTCCACTCTCATAGCAACTTTTGATTGGGACTCTTGAACTATTTGTTGTGGAGTCATAGGCCTCAAAATAATGGTCTTCCCATGATGATATAGCTCATAAGTATTGGCTCTCCCTTCATGCTTCACACTTCTATCAAATTGCCAAGGTCTTCCCAATAATAAGTGGCAAACTGTCATGGGCACCACATCAAACTCAATGATATCCTTATAAGGTCCAATTTGAAACTCCACTCTCACCATATGAGATACTTTCATTTGTCCCGTGCTACTCAACCATTGGATGTGATAAGGAGAAGGATGTGGCATATATTTCAAATTGAGTTTTGCACATAGATCTTTGCTAGCCAAATTTCTGCAACTCCTCCATCAATAATGACTTTGCAAGCCATGTTGGGACCAATAACAGCCTTTGTTTGGAATAGATTGCACCTTTGATTTTCAGGACTAGGCACCACACTTAATGAATTTTTGGGTGCAAATAATAGAAGGCATAGTAGTAGCATAAGCATCCAAAGGAGAGTCACTCAAATATCCATCATCATCATCAGATCATTGGGATCATCATCACTGTCTCATACTCATTGTCCTCATTGATAATCATCACTTTGGAATTTGGACAATCCCTCTTGAAGTGCCCTTTTCCTCCACATGTGTGGCATGTAATATCTCTATTCCTTGTAGTAGGAGCACTAGAACCCGAAGCACTTGGTGTTGGTTGTGGTGTTTTCCTTGTATTAGCCACACTAGCCTCGGATTTGGATGAAGTAGCACCTCGAAAATTGGATGTAGCACCTCTAGAATTTGATGATGGAGGTGGTGGTGTTGAAGTACTAGGAGTAATAGATGATCTCAAAGGAAATCTACTCTTTGCTCTAGCCAAATTTTGTGCTTCATCCAAGATATGTGATTCGGCCTCTCTAGCATGATGGAGTAAATCATTCATATTGGTATATTGATAATGCCTCACAATGCCCTTGATTTTATAGTGTAACCCTGAAAGGAACCTTTGCATTGTTTGCTCAATTTGTTCTTCCACACGACCTCTTTGCATAATCATCTCCATCTCTTGATAATAAGCATCAACTGTCTTGGTACCTTGCTTCAATTGTTGTAATTTGTCAAATTGTTGCCTTATGTAATTTGGAGGAACAAATCTTTCTCTCATAAGCCTCTTCATGGTATTCCAAGTAACAATGGGCAATTCTCCATCATTGTGTCTCTTTCTCACAAGATTATCCCACCATCTAAGAGCATAACCATCAAACTCAGAAGATGCCAACTTAATCTTTCTATCCTCATTGTAATCATGCAATCTCCAAAGTTTCTCTATCTTCAATTCCCATAGCAAATATTCTTCCACATCCATGGTATCAAAACTGAAAGCTGGAATTGAGAATTTTGGCTTACCCAAGATATCCTCTCTATTTTCATTAGCATTGGGTAAAGGCACACGTCTAGCTCGGCCTATTTGATCTCGGCCTCTTCCTTCTCTTGCTCCACGGCCAAGAAAAACATCATCCCCATTATTGGCATCACTATGGATACTTGCATTGTCATCATCAAGGGGTGGTAACCGAGCTTCAAGCAAAGTTGTAAGATCAGTCATTTTATTGGTGATAGCATCAATAGCATCTTGCATTGTTCTCAATTGTGCACTATTGGTTTCGGCCAACTTCTTGGTAGTTGCCACATCCTTCTTAACATCCTCAACTTGCTCATAAAGAGGACCAACAGCATCATCCAAGTTCTTGCACACATCCCTTAATGCCTCATACTCCCTCCACTTCACCACCTCGGTTTGGTCCTTCTTTTGCTGCACAAGTTCATCACTAGAAGGATCCATTAGAAGGTTAGTGAAAATAAAACAAGTATAGGTTGTGGTGCCTCTCACAACTCACTCAAGAATCTAGCAAAACAATAGATATCTTACCACTCCAAAGTGAATAGAGATACTTACCACAAGTAGAGGCAATTAAAGTGCTTTGGTGTGAAGAAAAGAATACCCAGGTTTTTAACTATCACAATGGCAAACAAGGTTATTTGGTGGGGCTTGGTATGGATACCTAACAATCACCAAAGTAACAATCCTATTTGCTGTCTTAGTGAAGATATAAAATACCCAAGGAAACTCACACAATGGAGACAAATGTGGCAAAGCAATATGTGGATGGAAATTTGCAATGCACTAGAAAGTCACTAGCTAGGCTCTTAATTGACAGGCACAAGATTGCTCAATGAAAAACCAAGTGTCACAATGGCAAGCTCAACTAGTAAACAATAGTAATGATATGGCCTTTTTGCACTTTCACTTTTCTCTTTTCTCTTTTCTATTTTTTTTTATACTTTTTGCTTTTTCTATTTTTTTTTTGAATTTTTCAATGGCCTTACACTAAGCTAGGAGCAACAATTAACCAAACACAAGTGAACACAATGGTGGTGATGAAATATGAGCAGCCTGTCAGAGCAAAATAGCTATACTTGTGGGAAAGTTCCTATTTGAATGCTGTAGAAAGGCTGTGGCTAAGGTTCACAAGGGTACGGATATATTGGTCCTAGTGATGAAAACAGGAAAATAAAAACAAGAGCAAAAGATTCTATGTGAAAAACTACTTCTAACAAGCTCACGGCAGCAACTAGTACCCACGGCAGCAAAACAGATGAAATTTCAGCTCACGGCAGCGAAAACGGCTCAAAACAGACGAAAACCGTACCGCGGCAGAGAATAAACAGCAACTGCAGGCGCGCGGCAGAGAAACGAGCTCTTTTTGTACCGCGGCAGAGCGCGCGCGCGCGAAACGGTGATTGGTAACGGTGCTGCGGAGGAAATCGAGGCCCGCGGAAGTAACGTGAGCGCGGCAGCGTTTTAGCGAGTTTCGGTACCGCGGCAGCGCGCAAGCGTGCGGATGGTGTGGTGTGCTGCGGGGGTTCGGGGGGTTTTGTAAGCGCGTTACGGTGCAATCCGAGAGCGACTAGGACGCGGCAGCGGTGGAGTGGGGAAACCGATTGTGAGTGGGGTGGGTTGTTTGCGTGGGTGGGGTGGAATCCGAGTATGAGTGGGAAGTGGTGCGGCAGGATTTTGGCAAGTTTTGTGCCGTGGTAGGAACACTATATGGATCGGATTGGTGGGTGTATAGGGTGGATAGTTGCGGCTCTTTTTTGGTATTTTTGGATAGAAAATCGGCTAGATGAACACAACCCTAAACCTAGCCGAAAAATATGAAACTAAAAACGATAAAAAGCAACACAAATCTAACACAAAGACAACACTAGTAATTGAAAACTAAGATGATATCTAGGCTATGGCAAAAACTAAAACTATTTTTGTGGGGCTTTTTCTGGATAGGAAATAAAACACTCAAACTAAAGGGTAAAATTATGATAGCTCACCGAGGCAACCTGTAAATCTGATACCAAGATGATAAGGGGTGGCCCAATCTTCTCAGTGAACTCACAGATAACTTCTGTATTGATAACTAGTGCGCCACTAAGAACTCTCCGGCTGATCCCTGAAGCCAATGCAACAGATAGCAACCCAATGGATATTCTTAACTCCACACTCTTGCACAAGTAATCCACCGACTACAAGTGGTACTGTACCGTCTTATTCCCAGTGGAACAGCAGGTATCACGTAAAGTTTGCAGATGAACCACTAGTATGAAGGCTAACAAGCAGTTTCAACTAGGGGCTATGGGGTTTGTTTGATTCAATCGTAGTCTACCTCAACCACACGCAGGTGGGACATATATATAGGTGGAGGGGTGCGGCCACAAGGCTATCTTGCGCAAGCAATCCCTCCCCTACTAGGACTAGGACTCCTACTAGGACTAGGACTCACATATATGGATACAAACCGATTCCATACACAAGGAATTCGGCCAAATTGGTTATGGAAACTAAAACTAACTATTATGGCGCATTGATATGCCATGTGGGCGCCCTCCTCTTGCTTGTTCATGTATGAGTGCATTTCATCTTGTGGAGGCACTCATCCCCTTATGAAATAATAATTGTAATGCTTGTTTCACCATCCTTAGCACTTGATCATCCTCTCCTCTTTCTAGCTCATCTTCATCCATGTGAATCTTCTCTCCATGATCTCCATCAATGTTTGTGTTATCAATAAACCTAAGAACACATAGATGCAATGACTTAGGTAGTATAAAGTTCTCATTATTAGAAACATTAAGCTCAAGTAGGAGTGAATTCACCTGTTGTTGTAATAGCTTGGTCCTTGATCTTGTCATTGGACCAATCCTTACTTCATTAGCTTTAATTGGTGGATCTTCATGTTCAACAATAGGTGAAGAGCTAGGGATGTCCTCATCAACGGCGTCAAGATCGGAGTTCCGAGGAGGAAGAACGGAGGGAAAAGGAGGCTCCCGGCCTCACCCTGGCCCCAGGCCGGGCCCCAGGCCGGCCTACCCTGGCCCCAGGCCGGCCTCCTCATCCCACCCTGGCCCCAGGCCGGGCACCAGGCCGGGCACCAGCCCGAGGGGGCCGGCCTCCCACCCTGGCCCCAGGCCGGGCAGGCCTCTGCGCCCCACCCTGGCCCCAGGCCGGGTTCCGGGCCGGCCAGGCCGGCTCCCAGGCCGGGGTGGCCCCGAATTGCACGGGAACTGACCGTTTTGGCACCGTTTCGACCCCCGTTTCGACCCCGACTATATAAAGGACTCCGGTGGCTAGATCTAGGGTTAGGAATAGTTTTGAGCATTGTTTTCGAGAGTTTCGGGCTTTGCCCTTGTATCCCTCTTTTGAGGTGACTCCTCTTATGAGGCCACTCCTATGTTGATGATGTTCATCTAGGATTGTATCAAGATCTCTCCAAGGAGCTACTCTCTCACATAGTGATTCTAGTAGCGCTTGCCAACCTTCCCCTTTTGGGCTTCTATTGGATCGGTGGACCGGCCGGTAAGAGAAACGGTTTCAATTAGCGTGTTGTTGACTTGGGTTTGCGATCCCTCGTAGGCTTCACGAGTTATCTTCCCCCTTTTGGTGTTTCCACGCGTTTGCCCTTGATTTCCCTCGATTTCCCCTCTCGTGTTCATCGTGTTCATCGCGTTCTTCGTGCGTTCTTCGTTCGTTCTTGTCGATTCGTGAAGATCGGGCCAACTTAGAGGTCAACACTTCATCAGAATTCTTGTTCAAATAACTTAACTAGGTTTTTTATTAGTAAATTTCTTGCTTAAAATTTAATTCTAAATTCATTCCTAGTAGAATTCTTGTTCAAATAACTTGAACTAGGTTTTTTATTAGTAAATTGCTTGCTCAAAATTTTATTCTAAATTCATTCCTAGTAGAATTCTTGTTCAAATAACTTGAACTAGGTTTTTTATTAGTAAATTGCTTGCTCAAATTCTCTTAACTAGTTTTTTATTAGTAAATTTCTTGCTTAAAATTTAATTCTAAATTCATTCCTAGTAGAATTCTTGTTCAAATAACTTAACTAGGTTTTTTATCAGTAAATTTCTTGCTTAAACTTTAATTCTAAATTCATTCCTAGTAGAATTCTTGTTCAAATAACTTAACTAGGTTTTTTATTAGTAAAATTCTTGCTTAAAATTTAATTCTAAATTCATTCCGAGTAGAATTCTTGTTCAATTAACATAATTAGGTTTTTTATTTGTAAATTTCTTGCTTAAAATTTAATTCTAAATTCATTCCTCGTAGAATTATTGTTCAAATAACTTGAACTAGGTTTTTTAATAGTAAATTGCTTGCGCAAAATTTAATTATAAATTCATTCCTAGTAGAATTCTCTTAACTAGTTTTTTACTAGTAAATTTCTTGCTTAAAATTTAATTCTAAATTCATTCCTAGTAGAATTCTTGTTCAAATAACTTGAACTAGGTTTTTTATTAGTAAATTGCTTCCTCAAAATTTTATTCTAAATTCATTCCTAGTAGAATTCTTGTTCAAATAACTTAACTAGGTTTTTTATTAGTAAATTTCTTGCTTAAAATTTAATTCTAAATTCATTCCTAGTAGAATTCTTGTTCAAATAACTTGAACTAGGTTTTTTATTAGTAAATTGCTTGCTCAAAATTTTATTCTAAATTCATTCCTAGTAGAATTCTTGTTCAAATAACTTGAACTAGGTTTTTTGTTACAACCTCTACAATTGCACCACTTTTTCTAAAATTAGCTCTACAATCCCGAGAGTGAAATTGCTCTACAATTTCCACTTCTCTTGGATATTGCTCTTTCAACGTTTTTAGCAGTTCTACTCTTCCTGACCATCCGGGTGAATCAGTTCGGTGAAGGAAGGGAGCCTAAACTTAAGGCTTTTCCAAGCCTTGCCGATAGGCGCCTCATGGCTCGCTCGCGGAGTTCTTAGATCAGTAGATCTGGATAGAGTCTCGCTCATAAAGGAAGAGTAGCGCGCTAGCGCGGCTCGCTTCGCTTTTCGACGCGGAGCTCGCTGCTGTCGAAGCCTGCTTCAAAACTACAGGGCGTGCGTTAGCACTACGGCTTTTCAGCCTCCCTTTGCTGGTTCCGAACTATCACTGACCCCAGAGATCAACCTTCAAACCTTTTTCTTTGAATCTCAGGAAGGCTTTCTCGGGGAGAAAGCTGGTTGGGGAACTGCTAAACGACCTAATAAAAGAAAGAGGAGACTGACTCTGACCTTTCAAAGCCCTATCTCATCTGGTTGATAGTAGAAGGTACGTACGATGGTACCATGGACATAAACGAGGTCGAGCATATCTTTAATGATTTCAAACTAAAGCGTACCTAAAGCCTGCCCTGGATATGAAAAAGGGATTTGAGCCAGAAGAAGATGAGGATCTATCACCAGATGAGGAAATGGAAACAACTAAGTATTAGTTAGGTTTAGGTTCCGGAAATGGAAATGGTAACAGCGGCCCAAAATGGTAAGGTTTTCTTTTCAAAGAAAAAGGAATGGGATGGGGTATTAATCCTTAACTACAAAAGTAAGCACCTCTCCTAACTAATTAGTTAGTAGGGATCGGTCCCGTGGTCACCGTTAAGCTGAGCTTTGGAATTCGATTTGTTGGAATAGGCGATTTGAGGGCACGGTTTGCTTAGTGATTTCACTCCCTTCCTTTGACTCTAAGAGATCCTTTCGCTCGATAATATACATTAACCCGTGCCTTTATTGCGAAAGCAGTGATCGTACATGGACGACCCAGGTGCTGTATGAGGTAACTTTTAAGCTCTAAACGGATCCGCACCAGCTATGATACCAAGTCTAACTTCACAGGATCGGATACAATGGAACATTATGAATGACGCGATCCGATCCCATATGATATTGACTTCATTGTTGTTACGTACGCCTATTTCAACCTGGAATTCCTAGCCATGCGAAGAAGTAAATAGCAACAAGGCTTTGGCCACGTTACGGAGGAAGCCGAGCAGGCACAAAGTTGTATCAAAATATTAAGAGGAAGGGATTGGATTTGCCGATGAAGAGTACCCGCGAGGGGCGCATGTTCTTTAGTAGAGTCGGATTGAGACAATCTGTCGATTCTTACCCTTTACAGGTAATGCTGGTCTCCTGGCAGGGAAAGCCCATTAGAAGCTCAATTATCTAAAGAAAAAGCGCGGTTTTCATGGGCTCGTGGGTGATTCCACAAGAGCCGTTCTAAGCTCAAATTGTTAATTAAATGGGCCTTGTTAATGAAGTATTTCGTTACCTTCCTTTATTCTTATTTTTACCATTTAGTTGAACTGACTCTGTTAATTCGCTCTCACGGTAATTGGATTGCGATTTCCTCTGGATTCAATGACTGCTAGGATTTCTTTCTACTTCTATTTGTGGCATTTTTACGATAGATGAAGCGTGGATTTCATTCCAATAACAACCCCTGGCCGTTCACTTAGAGAGCAGCACATTGTTCGACCTAGGGATCTTGATGAAAATAACTATCAATTAGAGCTAGCTGCTGTTATTCCAAGAAGCAAGCCAAGCTAGTTCAAAGGGCTGGCCATTGACATTCCACAATTGAACTGGAAATGAATCATGCTTGCAATCAATAATTGCATAGATAAAGTTGACTACATGGTACGTCTTTTGTTGAAGCAAAAGATAACCTATAGACAACGGTCAAGTCTGCGATCCAAACAGTGATGAAAAGAATTCTCAAATCATTCGCGGATGGACGTGAAAGAAGGAAGAACCAAATGGCACTGCTTCCTCAAAGCGAGCTTCGGTACCGATCAAGGGACTAATGAAACACCAGTACATGTCATACAGAAGCTCCACTCATCCCTCCGCCAGCCCAACCTAAGTTTCTATCGGACTGAGCTATTCTTCAATCCAGTGCCCTAATCCTTTCGAACTTGGGTCCATAAAATAGTGCTATTGTACAACCTGGGGAAGTCAAAGCACATTCTAAGTGGGCCGCATGGGTCGGCCCTTTCACCTCATTCTTTTCCGTTTCCACGCTCTGAAACCGGGTTCTTTCACTTCAATCTCTCTCATAATCAAGCTGAGATATGATGCTGTTTCATCCTAAAATTATGAGAAATCCCTTGTTGGCTGGGACGGACCCTTAGTATAAGATAAGTCAACAGGTTGTGTCAGTTTCTCAAAAGACATGGGCTCGCCTTTCGGGGTGACTAGCTGCATTCATTGGTTTGCTTTCTTCCACCAACTTCACAACCATCCTTCGTTGATGACAGGCAAGCTCAACCACAGTTTCCGTAGTTTGGTTCAATTCATTCGGCATTTCCATTTCCAATTGGTAAGTGGGGCCCTTTCTCCGACCCAAGGAAGAAGATCACAAGCGGGAGTCCCCTCTAGGAAGAGATGCCTTCCAAAGGCCGTACGCTACTGTTGAATGGCCAAATAGGGATTGAAACAGAGTAAATAACTAGAGTATCCCGTCGTAGTGGTTAAAGCCACTGATTTCTCCTCCTTCTCTCAACTACGCGATCAGTGTAGGTCTAAGGAGGAGAAATCAGTGTAGGCTTTCTATGTCTCCCAATCGATGCGGTACTGCCAATCGTAGACTGGTGACCGGGGGGAAGAGCTCCATACACCATGATTCATGGAGTCTTTCCTCTCGTTTTTAGGTTTTTTGTGTATATACCCAACTGTAGGTCACCTATGTGACCAATCCTCACCATTGGTTTCACAGCACTTAGTAAGCATACGTTTGAAGACCGAGTTGGTTGATTTGGTCTGTCCATTCGCTCTAGGAGGGGCTCGACTTCCTTTGAGCTATGAGAAATGTTTAGGGGAGCGCCTTCTTCTTTTTTGCTGGCCTTGGCTACAAAGAGAGCTATGGAGCCTAGCTGAAAGCTTGACAAGGCCTATTTAGTGTATTCGGCCACCCAACCACTCGCAGAAAGAATGGGGCATTCAAAACCAGACAGGGATTCCTTCTCCTAGGGTTGCTCTGAGGTAACCGCTCGTCTTGATGCTGGCAGTCAAGAAGGCAAAGAGTTGACTTCTACTTCTGAAGTGTAAGGAGTTGACCTTCCTTCGCCTATCTCGGATTCTGCTACAGATTTGAACAATAGTTCACATTCGCTTGGGAATACCAAATAGAATGCAGTCGAGACAACCACAAGTAGAGGAACGACCGACACAGCTGGCATGCCCCCGCAACCTTCGATCCATCTATCTAAACCTCGTTCTACTACAGAACTGAGTTCATCATAGCTGCCAGCCTCGGTAAGGTTAACTAGCAACTTTACTCACTGCACTCGAAAAAGATAGCAAAGCGACAATCGGTCGGTATGGGTGGAGCCTAGTATAGCTGCGCTTTCTTTTCTTCTTCTTGGTCTAGTCTATCTACCCGTCTCTAAGTAAGCCCCTCGCCTTCCCTTTTTGGAGTAGAGGTCAGAGGCTAGTGCGGGTAGCCCTGTCGGAAACTAGAAAGAAGAGGCTGATGCACCTGCCCGGCGGTGGGTGGGTTCAGCTCGATCAACTGGGATAGGAGTTTTTTTCTCTATCTTGCTCCATGGTGTTCAAGCAGTGCGTCCAGAAAGCTGTGATTCATGGGAGGGAGCAGCTTCAATAGCTTTGGCTGTGAAAACTCTTGGTCTTGGAGCATCAGTTCACCCAAGATCAGCAGGACAAATAACTACTAGGTTTGTGCCAGAAAAGCGTCTTGCGTGACGGGGAAAGAGTTGAAAAAGAAAGAGATTCATAAGCTATGGAATCTGACAGGTATCGGTATTGAACAGAGGGGGCTGTTCACAAAGCATCCCATGGATGGTAATGGTGCTTCCCCAGCTGCTGTTCCTACTCCTTTGGCTGGTGCCAAATCAGGTGACTTTTAAGTTGAAGCTTGCCCGCAGAACGATGTAACCATGCTGGTAGTACTATGATTGATTGCCTTAGAGCGCAGATGTCTCTGTCCCTAGGAAAGGAACGTGATGCTTAGGTGCGAGGTGAAACACAAGCAGGAGATCGAGAAAAGAAATCATACGGATTGCAACCTACAGATGAAGAATCTGCTTCATTGTTCCCACCATCTATATCAGATGTTTAATAAGAATAGGAATCGAATAAGCTGCTGATTGACTGAGGAAGCATTTGAAAAGAAAGGAAGGGTGATGCTTGTTAAACAAAGCTGCGTGTGGGGCCGCCACGTATAGCTGTAGTTTCTGCTGTAGCATCGGTTATTTCCGTTATTGCTGTAGTAGCATCGGTTATTGCTCAGGCCCAATCTATCTATGGCAACCACCCCTACTTTTAGTAGATGGAGATGCGCACCTAGAAAAGACGGATGAAAGAGAACCTGCCCTTCTTACTTCTTCTCTTGTCTGTCCTTTACGCAAAGCGATCTATGGTCTCAACAAGCCCGATAGCGTCGGTTTTTTAAGTTCAGCACAGTGGTTATCCAGGCAGGGTTTGCTCGGAGTGATCATGATTCGGCCATGTTCGTATCAGTTTATCCTCGAGGACGTGCTATTCTGTTGTTGTATGTTGATGATATCAAACTGACTGGTGATTACTCCGTTACCATATCGCTGATCAAGTCGCCTTCATCAATTATTTGCTATGAAGGCGCTGACGCGCCCTAAGCCTTTTCTTGGCTTGGAGGTCGCACATTCTCCTCGTGGATATTTGGTATCTCAGATCAAATAACGTCATGACTTGATCACTCGAGCTCAACTCAATGATGAGAAGACTGTTGACACTCCCTTGGAGCTTTACGTTAAACTCCGTCCGACTGATGGCTCACCATTATCTGATCCGACGCAGTACAGACAGTAGGTCGGCAGTTTGGTTTATCTGACGATCTCTTGCCCAGATGGCTTTTCCTAAGAAAGTAAGCCTTTCATGGCTGCCCCCCGGTCAGTTCACTTTGCAGCAGTTCATCGGATTCTTAGATATATTCGAGGTACCTTTTCTCGAGCCGTCCTTTTTTCCGTCATCGTCTTCTTTAGAGTTGCGTGCTACTACTGATGCCGATTGGGCCTTCAGATAGGTGCTCAACTACAGGCTTATCTATTTTATGGGGAGACTCTCCACTATCTTGGATGAGATAAAAGCAATAGACAGTTGCTCCTTCCACTGCCGAAGCGGAGTACCGTGCCATGGCACACACACTACTAGATAGATTGTATGGCTCCGTTGGTGACTTTCTGATCGCGGGTTTCATTTGAAAAACCCCAACGCCATTCATCTTGCGTCAAATCCGGTCTTTCATGCAAGAGTTTCATTTTTGGCCGCGTTCGTCGAAAACTTCTTGATGGCTATCTCTCCGTTCGAGTGATTTCTTGATGGCTTTGTCTCGTGCGCGGCTTGCTCAATTAGCATGACCATGGGTTCCATAACCAGCAGCTATTCCTTTCCCTTGGCTTGCTCCTTTTTCTACAGGTCGGGATGTCATCAAAGCCAGGGCTTCTCGCCTTTCCTATATGGGCCCCGTGAGTGCATAATCTGGTGTAGAACGGAGGGGATATCCTAAGTTGATGTGCACAAGTGCTTCCTCTGATTGAAGTCGATTGCCTCAACCAATTTCTTAGTACATCAACACAAGAAGTGTCGAATTGGGGATGGTACTACCTCAGTGAAACTGTGGGAAGATGGGTAGGTGGGGCCTCTCAACCAAGACATCGCGGTTGGCGAGTGGGGACTCTACTGAATTCTAGCATGGGTGTGGTAGATTACTGACGTGAAGCCGGACCTCTATGAGTGCTCTACATGGCCGGATCAAAGCTCCAAATCGTAATGTCGCGGCATACATAATCAGAAAATAGGATTCGTGAGAGCGTTTTCTTTAGCTGTTCCTTAAGAAAGCTATCGACTTAACCGCTTGTGTTAAACATATAGATTGTCCTATTCTCTCTTTTTTTCTCAAATGACCTATTTCACATAACCGATGTTGATTACTGATTTTGCCTTGCGTCACATTATCGTGGTGATCAATTCCTTTCGTGGATCGATTGAAATAACCGATTTTGATTAATTCAATATAGGTAATTTTCCTCAAGGTCATAAAGATCGGTCATCTAGCGTGGACTTCTGACTCTAAGTGGAAAGTCTTTCTCATCTACCTCTTCCATCCAAAACCGTTTTTTCCGCAGGGCCCGCTGCCAAGTGACTTAAATCTATATCGGAGCTATAGGATCGGTAGACCCGTAAGCGAAGATGGTTCGCTCCCACATAAAGAGACGGATATTCGATGTGTTTAGCATAGTGACACACTTTTTTTGGTGCCGAAACAGCCCCAATCCCTTTGGTCATTTCGCTTTTCGTGCCGGCCTGTATTCGGAGTTTCTTGGATTTGCGGTGCCTGAATGCCTTTCTCTGACGTCGATGCCCGCCTTTGGCGCTCAGAAGTGGATTCTCCTTCAAAGAGGGCTTTTCCCTGGGCGAAAGGGACATGGTTGTACTGGATTTCTAGTCCTATAGTGGAAGAGCAGATAGGATCACACCTACACGTAAGTTCGTTCGTTGGGTTAGTGGCCACCCGCACTCCAACCATATGGCAACAAAGCGAATGACAAGGCCAAAGTAGCTGACTCTTATCGCTAACTTGACTCGGTCTAAGGGCGGCGAGCTTGAATACAACTCACAGAACGACTCCTCCAGGGGCCTTCAGGCACTCAAACAGATAGTGAGACAGACACCATCTATAGAACTTGAATGACAATACACCCATATATTCTAGCTAACAATCAGAAACTGTATCCAAATGGAGGGGACACTCTTCCTTCAGAAAGATGCCTTCGAAAGACTCGCTCTTCCCCTCAACGACACAGCACATTTTCTCAAATGTTCCACGTTTCTCACCATATCCTCATAGGGCTGAAGCACAAGAAAGAGGATTACTTGGTTACCTTGCTTCCCTCGCCTAGGACAGTAGAAGGATCTGTGGCCGAAGGCGCCACAAACGAAGCGGGTCGCCTCTTTTCTGCGATCTCCGCAAGATGACCCTTCTCCCCGCAACGATAGCACATAACGTTTTTCCCATGCTTGCGCGGTGAGGAGGACGAGGCCTTGAGAAGCTTTTCTCATGTTTGAATGGAGGTCTTCCGCAAATGAATTTCCATATAGGAATTATATAATGTGCCTGCAGATATTGATTGAAAGCTTGTTTCAATTGAACGAGGATGTGAACGAGAAGGCAACAAAAGGGGCTTGGAGCAAGAGGAGTCATTTAGTAGTTCACGAAAAAAGGCATAGTAGAGAAAGGCGGACCAGGCAATCTCAGAGTGGAAATCGACACCATTCATCCATCTATCTCTGCATCCGGGCTCGCCTCCACTATTGTTCCGGGTTGATGAAAGATCCAACTCCAGAAACCATACCTACTTCCTGCTTTCGAAAGTGCTTGCTTGCTGACGGGCATCCCGGCGGGATGTCTTACCCTCCCTCGAGTCCGATCTCGGGAGGGCGCTTGGGCGGGCCTATTCCCAGGTGTCAGTTTTAGAAATGCGTATCGTGATCCTAGTATCGGGCTAGGATTGGCTCCGGTCTAAAACAAGCTTGACCTAAGAACCGCCCTTAAGCAAGGCAGGCATACGCGCACCTATATGTCAAGATACCTATGAAGATGAAAAAAAAGGAAATCTTTAACATGCGCATAAGGATAGAAGGCAGCTATCTCGAAAGGTACCAAACGCCGCAGGGGGTCTTTCTTTCTTCCCTTATGTTGAATCGACTTCCTTGTCTCTTTCTAGAAAGTCAGCAGCTGGCCCAAGGTGACCTACTGGGAAATGAAAAACAATTGGTTCAAATCGAGTACTTATAAGCCGAACGGAGTTCTCTCTCATATTGTTATGTTTACCTGGAATGCCATAAGCCTGCTCTCAAGGAACAACTCGAATCACTGCTGACGCGGGACTTGCTTTCGCACGGGGAGTTGGATAAATTACCCTCTTGTGGGTATGGCGATAGATAGCAATAGCAACGGATTGATTATGATTAAGTAGACTGACTGTTGGATGAGCTCCAAGAGGTGATGAGCCTGATGAGTCAACCAAAGGGAGTGGGCCCTTTAAACCCCTAGGGCGTAAGCATTTCTGCCTATCCAAAATAAGAGGTAAAGTCAATCTTGAATGCGGTTAGTACCTATTAGTATTAGATACAGAATCCTATTTGCTTTGAGCGCCCCTATCCTATATTCTCTCTATCTATAGATGGAGAAAGACATGCTCGATATGAATTGGGACAAAGAAGAAAGTCAAAAGCAGGAGGTAGGTCCGTGGTTTCAAGTTGAGTAGTGAGTGGTTCCTTGAGGGGAGTCGGCAGAAACCTTTACTCATTTGATTTCCTCCCAAAAGAAGGAGGGGCAAGGCTGATGTGGTAGGCGCCAAGAAAGATACCATTCAATTAGGCACCAGGTACTATCCATCACACTTAGAGTTGGTATTTTTTGTTTGATTCGAATCCCTGCTTACCAAACAGTTGTCATAACAGATTTGAATTACGATATCCAATTATGAAATGGCTAGAGGAGGCACAGAGATAAGACAGAACAGATGGTAAGGTGGGGGACCCATACCTTTATTGATAAGGGGTGGCCCAATCTTCTCAGTGAACTCACAGATACTCCAGTATGATAACTAGTGCGCCACTAAGAACTCTCCCGGCTGATCCCTGATGCCAATGCAAAAGATAGCAACCCCAAGGATATTCTCAACTCCACACTCTTGCACAAGTAATCCACCGACTACAAGTGGTTCTGTACCGTCTTATTCCCAGTGGAACAGCAGGTATCACGTAAAGTTTGCAGATGAACTTCCAGATGAAAGGCTTACAAGCAGTTTCAATCTAGAGGTCTAGGGTTTATGTTTTAACGTAGTCTACCCTCTCCTATGCGCCCCAAGGGGTATATATGAGAGGGGGTGCGGCCACAAGGCATCCCTTGCGCAAGCACCTAACCTAATTGGACTAGGATTCCTACTAGGACACGAAAATAGATACAAACCGACCCCCACACAAGGGGTGCGGCCAAATTGGTATACAAACCAATCCTAATTGAACTAGGTCTTGTATATGGCGCATAGATGTTCCTTGTGGGCGCCCTCCTCTTGCCTTGTTCATGTATGAGTGTGGAATAACAATGTGGCATTGTTTTCCACACTTTAGTGCATTTGATCTTGTGGAGGCACCATCCCCATATCTTGATGAATAACAATTGTTCTATTGAAATAACAATTGTTATGAACTGTTTTCACCATCTTGCTTTATTGTTTTCACCATGTTCATGTGGTCTTCTATCAACTCTCTTGTGATCACATAATCCTTAGGCATGTCCTCATCATCCTCCCTTTCTTCAAGACAAGACGTCTCGTCTTGTGATAAACTGAAAGTGGAAGAAACAAAAAGAACAAAGTGTATGCACCATATATGTATATATAATGGTACTCATTAGTTGTTAGCAAAACACAATATAGTGTATATATCATATGACCACGAAATTTGTATGAAAACCACACATAAAAATCATATTCTTTCATCTCATAGCAATCAAAATTGCAAATATAAGTGTAGTTTGGTTTACTAGTACATGTATTCAACCAATAGTGTGGTGAAATAAACATAGGTATAATATCATCTCTATAATCATCTATCCAAGAGAACACATGATGTAATTCGGCCACTTTAGCATAAGTAACACACATGTGATGTATCATAAAAATTTTATCCACATTATAATCACCAATCAAATAAATTTTGAAACTATCATATGTGCTAGAATCATCATAACCAAATTTATCCATAGCATATTTCATATTAATTGGTTCTTTTAACATGTCATAGTATATAATATCACTAGAAGGTATCATAGCAAGTACTTCTTTATGTGAAGCAAAACCATATGGTGAAATTTCGAATTTATAAGTTTATATGGTTGAAAATTATCACATAATTCACTACTTGTAGTTATCAAACCGAAATCCATACCCTTATCAATACTAACCTCCTCATGTGTAGTAGGTATAATTTCCTCAATATCTTGTGTATTTGAAGGTTGTATCTCCCTTTCTTCAAAACTAACCTTCATATCACAAGCAAACATACTTGTATCCGTGGCATATTCCTTCAAATTGTGTGATGTTTCTTTGTGCTCCCTTTCTTCAATAGCAACCTGTGCACAAGAAACAACACTAGGAAAAATTATGGCATTAGTTAAAAGGCTCTTTCCACTCGAATTGGTGTTGTTCTCCTTCTCCATGGCTTGAATTTTGGGTGTTCCCTCATCCTTCTCTCTTTCTTTTTCTACTCTCATATCAATTTTGGATTGGGACTCTTGTATTATTTGTTGTGGAGTCATGGGCCTCAAAACAATAGTCTTCCCATGATGATATAGCTCATAAGTATTTGCTCTTCCTTCATGCTTCACACATTCTATCAAATTGCCAAGGTCTTCCCAATAAAAGATGGCAAACTGTCATGGGCACCACATCAAACTCAATGACATCCTTGTAAGGTCCAATTTGGAACTCCACTCTCACCATAAAAGAAACCTTCATTTGTCCCGTGCTACTCAACCATTGGATATGATAAGGAGAAGGGTGTGGCATATATTTCAAATTGAGTTTTGCACATAGCTCTTTGCTAGCCAAATTTCTGCAACTTCCTCCATCAATAATGACTTTGCAAGCCATGTTGGGACCAATAACAGCCTTGTTTGAAATAGAGTGCACCTTTGATTTTCAGGACTAGGCACCACACTCAATGAATTTTGTGTGCATATAATAGATGGCAAAGTAGTAGCATAAGCATCCAAAGGAGTATCACTCAAAGAACCATCATCATCATCAAGATCATTGGGATCAACATCATCACCTGTTTCATACTTTATTCTCATTGATCACCATCACTTTTGTATTTGGACAATCCCTCTTGAAGTGCCCTTTTCCTCCACATGTGTGGCATGTCATATCTCTATTCCTTGTAGTAGGAGCACTAGAACCTGAAGCACTTGCTGCTGGATGTGATAATTTCCTTGTATTAGACACACTAGGCTCGGGTTTGGATGATGGATCACCTCGAAAACTGGAAGATGGAATTGGTGGGTGGTGTACTAGGAGTAGTAGATGATCTCAATGGAAATCTATTCCATGTTCTATTAGTAATTTTTGCCTCCTCAAGAATATGTGCTTCGGCCTCCCTTGCATGATGTAATAGCTCATGGATATTTTGATATTGGTGATGCCTCACAATTCCTTTGATTTTGTAGTTCAAACCCGAAAGGAATCTTTGCATTGTTTGCTCCAATTGTTCTCTCACACGTGCCCTTTGCATAATTAGCTCCATCTCTTGATAATAAGCATCAACACTCATAGTTCCTTGCCTCAATTGTTGCAATTGATCAAATTGTTGCCTTATGTAATTTGGTGGAACAAATCTATCTCATGATCCTCTTCATGTTGTTCCAAGTGACAATGGGCAATTCTCCATCTTCTTGTCTCTTCCTCAAAAGCTCATCCCACCATCTAAGAGCATAACCATCAAACTCACTTGAAGCCAATTTGATCTTTCTATCCTCATTGTACTCATGCATTCTCCATAGTTTTTCCATCTTCAACTCCCATAGCAAGTATTCTTCACATCCATATTATCAAAGCTAAATGATGGAATAGAAAATTTAGGCTTACTCAAACCATCTTCTCTAGGATTAGCTTGCACCAAATTGTTTGGCATTCTTCTTTCTCCAAAATTTTGGTTTCGGCCATTATATCCTCCTAGGCCTCTTTCCTCTCTATTTCGGCCATGAACTTGATTTCTTGCACCAATAGCTTCCACTCCATTATTAGCATCACTATGGACACTAGCATTGTCATCATCAATAAGAGGCATTCTTGTTTGAATCATGGTTTGAAGTCCAGCAAGGGTAGTAGTCATTTGAGCAATAGAATCATGAATTGATCTCACTTCCCCTCCATTAGTCTCGGCCAATTTGTGTGTGGCCTCCATCTTGGTCTCCATAGCTTGGAGAGCCTCATATAAGGGATCACATGCATCTTGAACAAATTGTTTGAGTCCATTATGATTGTCCAATATCTCCTTTGCCAAAATCTCTAAGAGCCTCATACTCTCTCCAATTAACTCCCTCCTTATGGTCCTTCTTTTGCTGCACAAGATCACCACTAAAAGATCCATTAGTAGGTTAGTGTAATAGAAACAAGTATAGGTTGTGGTGCCTCTCACAACTCACTCAAAAATCTAGCAAGACAATAGGATATCTTACCACTCCAAAGTGAATAGAGATACTTACCACAAGTAGAGGCAATTAAAGTACTTTGGTGTGAAGAAGAGAATACCCAGGTTTTTAACTCTCACAAAAGCAAACAAGGTTATTTAGTGGGGCTTGGTATGGATACCTAACAATCACCAAAGTAACAATCCTATTTGCTGTCTTAGTGAAGATATAAAAGACCCAAGGAAACTCACACAATGGAGACAAATGTGGCAATGCAATATGGATGAGTTTTGCAATGCACTAGAAAGTCACTAGCTAGGCTCTTATTGACAGGCACAAGATTGCTCAAAGAAAACCAAGTGTCACAATGGCAAGCTCAACTAGTAAACAATAGCAATGATATGGCCTTTTTGCACTTTCTCTTTTCTCTTTTCTCTTTTCTCTCTTTTTTTTTTTTATACTTTTTGCTTTTTCTATTTTTTTTTGAATTTTTCAATGGCCTTACACTAAGCTAGGAGCAACAATTAACCAAACACAAGTGAACACAATGGTGGTAGTGAAATATGAGCAGCCTGTCAGAGCACAAAATAGCTATACTTGTGGGAAAGTTTCTATTTGAATGCTGTAGAAAGGCTGTGGCTAAGGTTCACAAGGGTACGGATATATTGGTCCTAGAGATGAAAACAGGAAAATAAAAGAGAAAACAGAAAAATCTATGTGAAATTGGAGCTCAAACACACTCACGGCAGCAATTGGTGCTCACGGCAGGAAAACAGCACAATTTGGTACCACGGCAGAGCTCACGGCAGCCAAAACGTCGATTTTTCGTACCGTGGCAGAGAACAGCAGCTCACGGCAGCACTTAGTAACTCACGGCAGGAAAAAGCAGCAAAATCGCGCCGCGGCAGAGCGTACGGCAGAGAAACGGGGATTTCTGTACCGCGGCAGCGCGCGCAACAGCGACACGGCGATTTGTAAACGCGTTACGGTGGAAATCTCAGCGCGCGCGGGCAGCAGCTGGCGGCAGCGAATCGGCGATTTTCTGTGCCGCGGCAGCGCGCAGGGAGAATTTTGGTAAGGGCGTTATGGTGCGCGCGGCCGATTTGGTAAGCGTGAGTCAGGGGAAATCCGAGTGTAACTCGAGCGCGGCAGCGGTGGGAGATAGCGATGGTGTTGCGGTGGTGGGGAAATATGGTGGTATGCTGCGGGTATATGGGGTGGGTTTTGGAACCGAATAGGGATGGAATCCGAGTCCAACTAGGAGGTGGGGTGCGGTGGGTTTTGTGGCACGGTAGGAAACCTAGGGTGGCTCGGATTGGGGGTGGATTTGGTGGATGGCAGCGGATGTTTTTGGTATTTTTAGATATGAACTCGACTAGATGAACAAAGAACACTAGATCTAGCCGAAACTAAAAAAGAGAAAAAGCAACACAAGATCTAACACAAAACAGCACTAGTGATTAAAACTAAGGTGATATCTAGGCTATGGCAATGAACTACTCTATTTTTGTGGGGCTTTTTCTGGATAGGAATAAAAACACTCAAACTGAAAGTAAAATTTAGATAGCTCACCGAGGCAACCTGTAAATCTGATACCAAGATGATAAGGGGTGGCCCAATCTTCTCAGTGAACTCACAGATACTCCAGTATGATAACTAGTGCGCCACTAAGAACTCTCCCGGCTGATCCCTGATGCCAATGCAAAAGATAGCAACCCCAAGGATATTCTCAACTCCACACTCTTGCACAAGTAATCCACCGACTACAAGTGGTTCTGTACCGTCTTATTCCCAGTGGAACAGCAGGTATCACGTAAAGTTTGCAGATGAACTTCCAGATGAAAGGCTTACAAGCAGTTTCAATCTAGAGGTCTAGGGTTTATGTTTTAACGTAGTCTACCCTCTCCTATGCGCCCCAAGGGGTATATATGAGAGGGGGTGCGGCCACAAGGCATCCCTTGCGCAAGCACCTAACCTAATTGGACTAGGATTCCTACTAGGACACGAAAATAGATACAAACCGACCCCCACACAAGGGGTGCGGCCAAATTGGTATACAAACCAATCCTAATTGAACTAGGTCTTGTATATGGCGCATAGATGTTCCTTGTGGGCGCCCTCCTCTTGCCTTGTTCATGTATGAGTGTGGAATAACAATGTGGCATTGTTTTCCACACTTTAGTGCATTTGATCTTGTGGAGGCACCATCCCCATATCTTGATGAATAACAATTGTTCTATTGAAATAACAATTGTTATGAACTGTTTTCACCATCTTGCTTTATTGTTTTCACCATGTTCATGTGGTCTTCTATCAACTCTCTTGTGATCACATAATCCTTAGGCATGTCCTCATCATTTATTCTATTACCGTGAATCACTCCAAAGGTTCACAGGCACTAGCTCCCGCTAAGAAGAATCTGGCAGTTCAACATCGGTCATGTCAGAAACCTAAGATTCGTGAATAAAGTGATACTAGTTCGATCAGCCGAATTCCTCTCATTTCTTGCTTAAAAGTGGCTACTTCTTGTTTCTTCTTGTTCTTCTGATGAACCGGTCGTTCCCTCCACTTCCGCTTCCGCTGCGTAACCTTCACTCTCAGATTGTAAACGATATCAAAAGATGGGACTAATCCTGTTTGATCTTACTATCACGAGAAGAATTAAGTGGTTCAGCGGTTCAGTCACCGGTTCTGGTATTCCATTTTGAATATGGATAGGAATGAAAGTAGGATAAAACGAGATTGAGTTGACTCTTTCATCGAGGAAGTTAGCTGAGGCAATAGAATTACTCAATAAGTTAAGTAAGAAGTCACTTCTTTCTTTACTCTTTAGCCCTTGACATATGAACAACAAAACATGTCCTTAACGGGACTGATTCCAAGGCATCTCGTACTAAAAAATGTGTTAACCGGACTCCGGAAACTTCCAGGAAAAAACTTCTCGATGAAAATCGATGAAAAATCATTCCAAGCGAGAAAATGGCTTGCGCGCTAACGCGCGAACGCCTTTCGAGTAACCCAGCAAACGGCTTGAGAGTAACAAAGGCCAGACGCAACAGATCTGAAAATTCACCATGAAAAAGACTCTTTTTCTAAGTTATACCTGTGGTGTTCCCGGTATAGCATCCAGAGGTCACGTTGTTTCCAAAGGACACGACCTTTGCGGTATGGACGGACACTACCATTCGGCCAATGGACGCAGCCAGCAAACTAATGTCAATTAAAAGAGTTGGCATCGGGAGATTTGTGGCCATCAAGAAGATAGGGAATTACATTTGATTGTTATTCTGGCTGCCAGAATAACACTTTTCCATGCTGCCATTGATGGATCATGGGACTAATCCTCATTTAATGACTCATTGCCTACAGTTTGACATTAGTCAAACTTAAAGAGCCTTTCGTTCAACTCAAGTGAAGGTATCAGAAAACTCAACGGGAGATTTGTATAAACCGATGGATCCATGCTTCTCGTGGAATTTTTATCCTTAGACCCTTTAGAATCTGCCATTGATGGATCATTTGGACCTACACTGATTTCATCATTTTGGGGTCTAGAGAATGAAAAGGAACTAATGCCACTGATAGGAAAGCCCACCGGATTCAAATGAGAGATTTTTCCCGTGGAAGGAGAGTGTCATTTAATGGCCAGTAGCAAACTTTTACCTCGCCCATAGGACCATCAAAAGGGGTCACTTCACTGTTGGGCTGCCCTTGTCTATCTTGACCTCAACTTCCTCTGTCAAAGGCATGGTATAGAAAGTGCTCAAGCTACTTCTTCTTGCTCACGCTTCCTCTGCGCCTCTAGCTCTCTTTTCTTGCTCTGGACCTCCCAATCTGCTTGGAGTTTACTTAACTGAGCCTTGGAATCTTCAGTAATTTACATTTTACCACCATCATGCTGCTCTTGCACCTAATAGGTAAGCATCGATCACATCAGCGAATCCATTTGGATAGCCACTAGCTTATTCGTCATCTGCATCATATACTGGCTCTCGAATGTGTTAGACTGACTACGCCTTCTATCTTTTTCTTTGTATTTTATTCTAAGCGTGGTAAGGATATTGAATTAATGGCAAGGAACATATTTGCTAGCCCCTATAGTTGGATGCAGACACTTTTCCGGTAGTACGAATCGCTATTTTTCCCTGAGGAGATTCAGATTCCCCAAATAGTAAGGATGGTATCTTATGCCACTGTTCGATTCTATCAGTGGCATTAGTTCCTTTTTGAGGTCTATATTCTCGTATATTTCGTCGCTTCTCCGACATCTTACTTAGTTTCCCCCTCATCTTTTAGCAAAAAGCCGCTCCACAGTAGTAAAGTCTAGTCTCATCTTTTGTATTGGCCGAAGTGACAATAGTCACATTGAACCCTCGAATATGCTCGAAGATCTCGAAATGATCTTCCAGTTCCGGGGAGAATTCGCAAAACTCCGTTTCCATAAAGAATTTGATGGAGTTTTCCCGTATTTCGACCGGAGAATCTAACATAGACATTACTGTCAAGATTATGACAAAAAAATGGTACATTCCATGCCCTCGGAGAACGCTTTGTCGTGCAAAGTCACTGACATATCCAGTGTCTTTTCGACCCCAAGAATGGATTGGATCGAAACGACTTTCCTGCTTTAAAATAGCTTTGTGTCTGTATGAATCTCTACCGACCACAAAATCTCCATAGCCAATTTGGAAAATGGGATTCTGAAATCAGAGGCAGCTTTTGGTACTTCTGATTTCAACAATCCAGGAAACTTCCATAACATTGGCGTGATCAGTTTGAGCAACAGATCCTGACGTAATTCATCTTGTAATGGAAATGAGTGGAAACATCATGGCTTTTCCGCTTTTTTTTCTAATGAGCACTGTGAACTATCCGCTTCAAAAAGGATAGTTGATCGAACCGAAACCACGTCAAGTACGAGTTATTAAGCGCCGAATCCAAAAAAGTGTACTTCCTTTACGCTTGATGTAGGATTTACCTATTAATATGAAGTTCACTCTTCTGCTGACTTGAGTCCAGAAGGGAAGCGACTGATTTCCAATTCTTCTTTGCTAGCGCTTGACTCCTGTGGAATTCCATTAACAAGCTTAAAAGAAAGCCTTTTTTTCGTTTTTGAGATACTAGTTATTTATATGTTCGATATTTCACTCCGTGGGCCGGCTATTAATGAAGTAATTCCTGGAGGGAATCAATCGAAGAGATTGCTGCCCATGCTACAATTCCTTACTCAAAAGGACTAGAGTGCTAAGCTGCCTTCCGGCACCACCACTATAATGAATGGCTCAAACAAATAGGAGATGAGAGAGCCCTTGATCCTTTCTAGAATAGAATATAAAGAGAAGCTTGTTCTGCCCATCTATCTAGAGAAATGAAAGGAACTAATGCCACTGATAGGAAATACATAGACCGTACGCCCACTTACCACTCTACCGCTTCAATTCAATGACGGACTTCACCGATACCGATACCAAACCTAGCTTGAGAGAGATCGATCACAGGCATGTGGTGAACCATACCGAGAGAAAGAGCACTGAAATGAACCATATCGAGCACAGGTCTCACTCTACAAGTCAAGTTCGATGAGCTCTTAGCGGACCTGTGCCTACTATCTACTAAGTGTGTGCTAGGGAAAGAAAGCAAGCTGAGCAGTTCTCACTCTGTCCGGTGACCAAGAAAGCTTAAAGAATACCGTAAAGTGATCACTTAAACCTCATACCGATTCGCCACGTGAAAGCGGGGTTAAGGTAAGGCAGAAAGACTGGCGCCGAAAGATATGTTTGAAGAGAGAGATCCGCAGGCAAAATATGGAAGGAAGGATGACTGAAGGAAGGAACAGACCGTAGCAAAAGCCGAAGAAGATGCGAATGCAGATACGATACCAGCAGACGCGCCCCTGCCTCCCTCGCAGTCAAAACTCTCCTCTCGTCAGCTATAGTAACTGGTCACTCGTTTCTATCCCTAAATTTACATAGACCATCTCCCCTTCCCCCCGTCTCTGTCAACTAGAAAGCTAGTAAGCAAGCGATCGGCAAAAGCGGTCTTGCTTGGATGAAAAAATGTCATAAGGGAGACTCGTTTCACTTGATTCGTTCCGTCGCACCCGCACTATTCCTAAATAGGTTTTCTGTTTCTATTTGGAAAAAAAAAGGGGTCGAACTCATTTCGTATAGAAAGAAAGATGTGTCGGGTTGGATCGAGTGACACAGGAGGTGCTTCTGCGTGGCACGCTTTTTAATGGGCTTTACGTCTTTCTTTACCTTCAGAACACAAAGCTTTGCTTGGCGAAATAACTCTGCCTGCATCTCATCTACTTAATTTAATGACATTCCATATCTCAGGAAGGAAAAAAGCGAATTGAATTTCAGTAAAGTCTTTTTTTCTGCTTGATCCTTCTCTCAATCAAAGAAAGGAATGCAGATGTTCTGTCGCTCTCTCTTCGTATGCCACCAGCCTTCCTATCAAAAAAGATTCATTCCTGGAACATGGGCCTCTCTCTTGCGGCTAGCGAGATTGACTCACGCGAAAAAGGCTACTAATCCTACCACGGTAACACTAATTACGGACGACTAATATTTCTTTGATCTAACATATATATTGCTGAGATTTCAACTCTTATGCGTATGGTTTTTATAGGAAGGACCTATTGATTGAGCACTTCTTTCAACACGTAGGAGAACATACCTACCTTTACGTGCGCTTTGATAAGTAGGTCGACAAAGAAAGTATTTAAATAAGACATCCACTGGTAAGGACAAACGAAAGGGAGACAAAGTCCTAACTAAATCAACACACAATAACCTCAACCTTCTACCCATTCCATCCATCATATCAGTCGAGTCGAGGAGATTCGTTCTTATCTATAGATAAGGCAAGAGAGAACTTATGACCTCGCGGATGGAGAGGGATTCGAACCCCCGGTATTCCTATCAATACTTCGGTTTTCAAGACCGACTCTTTCAACCGCTCAGACATCCATCCCTGCGCTCGCCCGCCCTATCTATCTGCGCGCTGGCAGGTAGGAACAACTCTATGTGATTCGCTACGCTTGCTTGCGCCCCACCCCGTAAGCTGACTCTATTGCCTAGCGGTTAGCGACACTTTTCCGGTAGTACGAATCGCTACGCTTCGCTTCTTTCTATATGATAATATGCACCGTCGGTTGCTGCGCTCCCTGCGGGTAATAGCAAGAGAGTGAAGAACGAACGATCCTAAAAAAAGTAAGCAGTGAATGAGTCCGACTCGAGTTCGTGAGTAAAAGGCGTGGCAAGAGAGCGAGTTCGACTCGCGAACGATCCGCAAGTGAAGGACCGATCCTTTAACGCCAGTACTGTTGCGAGACTGGTACTTGGCGGCTCACGAGCAACATATAGACTAAGGTTGCCCATCACTCCCTCGCTCCTTTTTGAAGGCCCACCGCTCCCCCTTTCTTTAAGTATCTATCCCGGCTTGCATTTTGGGGTCTAGAGAATGAAAAGGAACTAATGCCACTGATAGGAAAGCCCACCGGATTCAAATGAGAGATTTTTCCCGTGGAAGGAGAGTGTCATTTAATGGCCAGTAGCAAACTTTTACCTCGCCCATAGGACCATCAAAAGGGGTCACTTCACTGTTGGGCTGCCCTTGTCTATCTTGACCTCAACTTCCTCTGTCAAAGGCATGGTATAGAAAGTGCTCAAGCTACTTCTTCTTGCTCACGCTTCCTCTGCGCCTCTAGCTCTCTTTTCTTGCTCTGGACCTCCCAATCTGCTTGGAGTTTACTTAACTGAGCCTTGGAATCTTCAGTAATTTACATTTTACCACCATCATGCTGCTCTTGCACCTAATAGGTAAGCATCGATCACATCAGCGAATCCATTTGGATAGCCACTAGCTTATTCGTCATCTGCATCATATACTGGCTCTCGAATGCGTTAGACTGACTACGCCTTCTATCTTTTTCTTTGTATTTTATTCTAAGCGTGGTAAGGATATTGAATTAATGGCAAGGAACATATTTGCTAGCCCCTATAGTTGGATGCAGACACTTTTCCGGTAGTACGAATCGCTATTTTTCCCTGCTACGGGGGCATCGCTACTTTGATGGATCACCGATTTAGCCAGTCTTTGATGAATACTCCTTAACAACGTTGATTGTTATTACCAAATAGAATCGCACGCTTGCTACGCCCTTCCTCGTCTCTGGGTGCCTAGGTATCCACCGCAAGCCTTTCCTCTTTTGAACCTCGCCATTAACGTTAAGGCTATGCCATCCTAAGGTGCTACTAAATGGAAGGATCTTATCAACGTCCATGAATGCGAAATCATAGATCGAACTGCCGAATTGGCAAAATTCGGTGCTATCATAGTATCCGCTAAGTTCACGGGCTGGAGATAAGCGGACTCGAACCGCTGACATCCGCCAAAGGGTAAACCACCGCCTATCAGGCCTCCCCGACGGGTTCTACCATAGAGGCCAACGATAGACAATAACTCCCCCCCGAACACAGCTTACAACTTTCATCGTACTGTGCTCTCCAAAGAGCAACTCTTCTCAAAATCTCAAAACAAAAGGTGCTGAGTTGGAATCCCATTCTAAGGATTCTTGTGGTTCCGGGGAATCCAGCTACAGGAGAACCAGGAACGGGGAGCTCTCCCCTTTTTCCGCCCGACTCTTTGATCTTAAACTTAAGAATGCTGGTTTTAAGAACGAGTGATTGCCCTTCTCCGACCCTTACTGTCCAACCGGAGAGCGGACGGCTAATGTGTTCCACTTATTGAACAGGGTCTATGGTCGGTCCGTGACCCCTGGATGCCGAAGGCGTCCTTGGGGTGATCTCGTAGTTCCTACGGGGTGGAGACAATGGGGTCGGTCCATGGATTTTCCTTCCTTTTGCCACATTTCGCTCAAAGGGTTGAAGCAGGGAGTGGGACTGGGAACAGCGATGGTGAAAAAGACAAACATTCGGTAATTAACCTTGCTGGCTTTCTAACACAAATTCCCATAAATAAGTGAAGCCTACGCATGCATAAGGATTGATGAGTCATATTACATACAGGCATTAGTGGAATTTGACCATATTCCCACAAGACCTTATAATAGGTAAACTAGGTATGGAGTATTTTTTTTTTAACGGTGTCAGTTTTCTGTTTTGAACTCCTGGTACTGTGCAAATCCAGTAAGTGGCCCACATCCACAAGTCTTTTTTGTCAAGATATTGTTTCAAGTGTGGTGTCATAGTTTGATGGTGTTGCACCTAAGCATGATGCACTGCTGATGCACTAGTTTGGTTCATTTGTTAGACCGCTCTCTATATGCGTGCGTTCAATGAAGCAGTGCAACTGTTAGTTAGTTGACTTGAATTGTGCCCTTTCAACTTCTAACTGCAATACCATTTACCTGCAGTTCCTACACACTTGGTAGTTTGAAGTATTACATAACTAGGATGAGGGTTTAGTTTTTCAATATTCATTGCGTCCTTTAGAAGAGTATCCGGATGATGAAAGGGCGGGCACCTTTTTCTGTCGGTAAGGATTGCACCAGAGCACCTTCTACTTCTAATAGGCCATGAACTATAGATATAGATAGAGTATAAGTCTATTTTGTACAAGAGCCCCTCCTATCTGATAGAAAAGGGTCCCATGATCCCGAGCCGATCTTACCTTGGCTCGCAAACCCCAAGTTTGTCTATGAAGAGCTAATCTAATTGTATTTTTTTCTATAATGGATTTCTTATGTGGAATACTAATGGATAGGGCCTCGTTGCTAAGTGCTACAAGATCTAGTGCACTGGAACTCGTGGTTATGGACCCGAATCCTTTAGTATGGAACATTGTCTTTTCCAAGTAAAAACCCCTAGTATATAAAAGAATGAAAAGGTGCTTTCGTTCTTGTGGAATAAGAAGCCCTCGTACCTTAATGAAAGGAAAATCGTAATTTTTTGTTAGGTATTTGACCAAATAGGATCGTCCAGTTCCTATAGAACCTATCACAAAAATACCCGATAGGGCTAAGCGGAACGAAAAGGGTTTTCCATGAGTAAGTGATTGTCTGATAATGAGCAAGGAATATAGGTCTTTCTGCTAAAGGGGATCTATTTATTAAACTCATAATTCATTAGATCCTTGTTATCAATGCCAACTAGGTATCATAAGTAAATGGATCCCGGTTGTTCAATCCTTTGATACCCAAGGTCATTCTTTGCTAAAGAGAAATGATCACTATGAGTCAGACTCAATAGAATTGGATCCATTCCAAATAGCGAGAATTAGGATTCTTGATCCCTCTCAATCTCTCTTTCAATTCGAGGATCCAGAGAGGTGTTTTCATAGTCATCTCCGAATATTTTCGATTTCATTTTTCTATGATATGTCTTTCTATATGAAAATTGGTTATTTACGATGTACGATGATCCCTGTTAAGCATCCATGGCTGAATGGTTAAAGCGCCCAACTCATAATTGGTAAATTTGCGGGTTCAATTCCTGCTGGATGCACGCGAACGGGAACGTTCCATAAGTCTATTGGAACTGGTTCTCTATCCATGGAATCTCATCCATCATCCATACATAACGAATTGGTATGGTATATTCATACCATAACATAAGAACAATAAGAACTCGAATTCTTATCGATACTGGAACTCAGAGCATAGGAGGGAAAGTCGATTTATGGATGGAATCAAATACGCAGTATTTACAGAAAAAAGTCTTCGTTTATTGGGAAAGAATCAATATACTTTTAATGTCGAATCGGGATTCACTAAGACAGAAATAAAGCATTGGGTCGAACTCTTCTTTGGTGTTAAGGTAGTAGCTGTGAATAGCCATCGACTACCTGGAAAGGGTAGAAGAATAGGACCTATTCTGGGACATACAATGCATTACAGAAGTATGATCTAGATAATGCCGAGGAGAAATCAGTGTAGGTCTAAGGAGGAGAAATCAGTGTAGGTCTTAAAGGGCTAATTTTGCAGTGGATGCTAACAGTGCAGTGGTTCTTAGCCTACACTGATTTCTCCTCCTTAGACCTACACTGATTTCTCCTAAAATTGCCATGGGGGCGAGTCGATGATTCCCCTCTTACTACAGTGTATGCGTTATGAACTGGCAAGTGAAGTAAAGTAAAAGCAAAGTAGAGCCCGGTTGATGTCAAACGTTTTCAAATCTTACCCACCATATCCATTTATGCACGTTACTAGATGAAAAGTAAAAAAGAAAGCAATGATGGTTTTTATCAGAGCCACTTTACAACCGGTTTAGCAACTTCTTCATGCCCCTACGAACGAAATATTTGGAGTTTGACAACTGGTTGACGCCGGTTGATACTCGAATGAATATATCGCCGGTAGATACTTGCTTTTCTAATGAGGTAGACACTTTTGCATGTTAAGGTTTCCAACTTCAAACCATCCAGATTTACACTTCAATTTGTCGTTGTTGACACGGTTGACATTTGACTTCATTCAAACTGACACTTATGTATCTATCTAGGCGGGCGGGCACTTAACCAGGTTGACACAAACTATACAAAAGTCTTAATTAGGGTGTACAGACAACCCGATCAACCCGCAACTCCGAACAGAACCGACCCTGACTAGACCTTTTCCCAAGCAACTCCGAATACTGGAAAATCTGAATGAAATTCGATAAGAGAAATCAGAGCATGTTTATCAATTTGTGATAACTACTTATTTATGATTGAGAAATGCTTCATGCGAGCACCCTTGGCGGCCTGCTTTTGAGACAGGGAGGCCATGCTCGTATCTATGCTTTTCATCATTGGTCTGGTCTACTCGTACCCCACCCCACAAGGTACATCTTCGACTACCGTGCTTCTTATCTTGACGCTATACATTCAGTTCAGTCAGTCCCAGAGACTTATCCTTCATAAAAAGGTAATCCACCCATATCGGACTTTTCTTCACCTGGCCTCGCGGATTCAATACCGAAAGACTTCTCTTCGCATACCGACCTGCTAATTCCGGGATTTGCTGTTCTCAATGACTGGTGGATGCCTCTTTTCTACCTTAGAAATCGTTTTTTTTATGTACCTTCTCCCTCTCTACACCTTTTTTCCGCCTCGCCGCCCAGAAAGACCTATAGAAGAAGGAAGAATTCAATCCGTATACTCCAAGCGCCGTAACTATCGCACTTTCCAAGCAACCCATAAATGAAGAAAGTGCAATTGAAACAATCAAGAACGGAAATAATTAGACTCCCTCGTCAATTGTTTGGATTGGAATTAGGCTCCTCTACTCTAGTCGTCCTCTTCTATTTCGGGCAGTAGCTCAGCCCGTTCCGGGCCTTCCTTTACTGAATCTATTAGTAGTGGAACTTTTCGACATATGCCTTTATTTAGGCATTGGTTGTAGGCATCCCCTTCTCTTCAAGGAATTTCTGCGCCCGGTTCCTGATCAAGTGTTGGAAAAACCGGAATATGATGCTTTCTACTTCAGCAGTAGGGTTGGCCTGAAGCCAGCCCATAGAATAGATACGGGCGTGTTCTACATAGGAGTTCTTGTAGAACATGTTCCAATCAAACCTCTTTCCCTTCGTCTCCGGTTTTCAATACGAACAAGTGTCATCCTCTTCTCCCATCGTTTGGATGGAATACCCACGTGGAGCTGACCTTCACTTTTCAGAGACAGGGGCAAGCCGAGAATTTGTAGCCTCCCCGGTTGACTTAACTTAAGGTCTTGCCATGACCCAATACGAGGATCAATATGTTTAGATGATAATCTGCGATTCTGTCACAACGCGAAATAAGAAACAGAACGATGAAACAAACAAAGAAACGAAAGAAATAACGAAACAAGTAGAAAAAGAAAACCATGGACAGAGAACAAAACAAACAAAGCGTGAAATGTCGCTGCGGCGAACCCAACGGACGATATAGATAAAAGAAACGACGTCAACACGAATGCGCGTAACCAAGAAGGAAATTCGTTCTTTTTTCTCGTGTTCAGCTTATCATCCAAGAAAAGGAAATGAAGCTTCCGACGAGACACGGAAATACTGCGCGCAACGACGACCGGAGCAGCCCCCAATCAACCCGACGACCGCAAATGGGTCGGTCGATCCGGCGGCACGAACCAATTCATCTTAAGTAGTCCCTAGTAGGAAGGAGTAGGCCATTTCAGGATAGGAGCCAGCTTCTTTGCATCTGTCCCCATGTTCACCAATGATGTATCCCAAATAGGCCAACTGGTTTTGAGCAAAAGAACATTTAGATTAGCTGATGTTGGTTCCAAGGTATCAAACACCAGCTTCAAATGCTTAAGATGATCTGACGGAGTAGCGCTGTATATAAAAATATCATCGACGAAGACCAAGACAAATTTGCGCAAGTATGGAGCCAGAATGCTGTTCATTGTACTCTGAAAGGTAGCAGGTGCGCCAGTAAGACCATACGGCATAACTTTGTACTCGAAGTGGCCATGGTGAGTTTATTGAGACCGTTTCTATCGGAAAGAATAAGTTCCAAAAGGCCCCTTGGTACCCATTGTTAGAGATTAGGAGCTATGATCGAACCAACAGGAGTCTACACTAGCGAGAGGGAACTGACACAAGCAGCATGACTTCCCCTTGCTCCGCCGTCTTCTTTACCCCATGAATTCAGCTAGAGCAGTAAGCATTCACTCGTTTCTAAGGGTTCGGTTCGGGGTTTCGTACGTTCAAGTTCCAAGCCAAGGGGCTTAAGTGTCACCGCAGGATTCAGCCATATCTCTTATTCTCTCGGATCTCTTTGGATCCGCTAGTCTCACTAAGGCTTTCTGTTGCCGCCAATAGATCTTCCCGAACAGAGCACGGAGAATAGGTTCGTTTCCTTCACCGAAGCCACCTACTCTTGTTGGATCTTATTATAAATGAACACCTGGGCCGAGGTATGCGTTCGCAATACCGGGGGTTGGCACGCTAGAGAGAGATATAGACAAAGGTAGCAGAATGAATCTGATAAGTAAACAGGAAGGCAAACCTTATAGGTCTAGTGGAATGTGACGTTTTTTCACCACAAACAAAGGATAATACGACAGCAATGGAAAGCGTGGACCACCTCGAAAAGGACGGCAGACAGACCCAAAAAGAGGCTTTACAACGCGTTCTCCCCTTTATTATTTTTTAAACTATGCCCAACGCCTTCGAAATGACGGAGGAAGAGGGCTGTCAACTATTCAAAAAGGGTCCATGTGTACCATGTCTCTAGGTCAGTCGGACCCATCAATTGGTCCGGAATAAACTTGTACTTGTACTTTCCAAAATACCTGACCCTGGATTTTAAGATAGTACGGTTAAGGTTGAGTTAGTCCGGAGAAGCATTGAACGAATTCGCTTAAAATCTGCGATTTTATCGCTCTGTCTGTATTAAGTATGACGGCTCTGCCGCTAGGCTTTAGACTTTGGTTTGGCGATATCGAATGGGTTAATCCGCCATTTCAGCTACAGCGTGCAGGCATTGATTTATGTTAAATAGCATACTTGCCATCTGCAGCATCCAGTGTATCGGGTAGTACGAATCGCTAGTTGGGGGCGAGTCGATGATTCCCCTCTGAAGAATAATACGTCTATCCTTACTCTTGCATTAAATAGAATAAGAAAGGGAGGGGTTTTTTCTCGCTATTAGCTCGCTTCAATCTCTCCACTCGCTGGATTGGATTTCTCACAAGGAAAGGATGCTGCTCTGGCTCGTAGGAACGAATGCTTAGGATAGGAATCGCGCTAGGGGATGATTCGGTTGGGATAACTGATTCGGTAGGGATAACTGATCATGGGGATAGCCTTGCCATACCAATCATTACCCGGTATGGAGGGAGAAAGCATCCAATTGTATATTCCTTACTCCTGGATTCGATTAGGCTGGTTTAAAAGAGAAACCCACCCTTTCTTCTAAAGCCGAAACCTTTTAACGGGATAAAGGTACCCTTTAACGGATGCCGAGGAATGGATATCGATGGATGAACTACAGTTAGTTACGAGGATAGTAGGATAAAGGCTAGGGGTAGTAGGCTAGGCGAACAGACGCATTGGGATTGGAATGAACTGCCCATCATTTTGGCATGATTCAGATCTCTTACCTGAAGAAGAAAAGAACTAACTTCTATCCGTATTGGAGCATCAATTCACTGACTTCTATGCGAGGCGAGGAATACTTTCTTCGGGGAAGAGAGGATTTCGAGGAACGAAAGCATAGAAATAGATAAACAGAAATGAGTAGTTGACAGGAGACTAATTGCTTCAGCCTAGTCCAGAGTTTTCTACAAGCCGAGTAAAGTGTTCCTTTTGCCAATAACAACCATTGCTAAAAGCAGGTGGCTTTCCCCAAGGATACCGTCAACCGATTAAACCTTTCCTAATGGTGGAATTGCCAAACCTTTGCCCATGCCGAAAAAGAAGCCAAGTCCGATTCAATAATTACCTTTCTTTTGTCTCTATCTTTGGACTGAATCAGAAGAAAAGCAAGGCTATCCTTCGTTGCACACCTAATGGAAAGCACTGGCTAGATTTCCGATGAAGGAAGCCGTCTACTAACCGGAATACTACAGCAGAGGACAAAACTAGGGACTTCGAAAACGAGGATAGTTTGCCAGGTAGGGATACCGTTGTTCGAATTGAAAAAAGATACCTTTCCCCAGTAGGATTCGATTAGGGATACCGATAAGGAAGGGGTCTGGTGCTCAGGGGAGTACTAGCTCCTGCGTTAGCCTCAATCGAACCATTCGCCATTCCTAGTACTAGTAGTCTAGGAGCCGGTGCCGAAACAGAGGTGGGAGCCGTAGAAGATCCAATGAACTGTTCCCTTAACAAAGCAATCGAAGGAAGGGACAAGACCTTTAATAATTTTATCACAGACCTTGGGGCTTTGTTGACACGGGGTTCGTCGGCCCGGCTTTCACTTGGAAAAATAGGAGATTGAGTTGCACATTAGTGCAAGCCAGATTAGACCGTGCTCTTGTGTCCCCTTCTTGGGATTCTCTTTTTCAATCGTAAAGACTCTTTACCTTGCTTTTGGAACAGGTTCCCCCTCTGCTGTTTACCGGCGATGTTTTGATCCTCTTGAGTTGAAAGAGCAGCAAGGGCAAATGCGATTGTAGAGCAATTACCTCTCTTTGTGGTGGTCTGCTGAGAAGTCCTTGGGCTGTTGAACAGAATCCAACCACACTAGAATGGTTGGTACAAAGCCCTCCAGCTTTACTCGCATAAGAGCAAAGCAAAGGTTTTCTCTTTGTTATTTTTACAAATCGAAATAGGTAACCAATTTCTAGGTTATGGAATAGATTAAAGTTGCGTTAAAAGAGTAATAATTCCGCGGGTCCTTTCCGCTCTAATCAGATAAAGGGGGGTGAGGACCCGCTAAGCTCCTACTTTTTCATGTTTACAATCTGGTCCCTCCGATTACTATAGAGATGAACCCAATCCAGAATATGAACCGTAAAAGAAAACACCCATTAAACCAATAACTGGAATACCAGTTACAGTACCTATCAGCCAAAGAGGAATTCTTCCACTTCCAATAGTATCGGCCATTTCTTTCCTCCACATTTTATCAAGTGGTCATGCTAGAGACAAAAACAGTCATGGATAGTTATAAGGATGGTATCCTTCCAAATTGGATAAGAGAATTCTTACTACTCTCTTTCTTTCTCTCAATTGAAGAAGTAATTGGAAAATAAAACAGCAAGTACAAAAATATGTAATAAACCCCAGTATAGACTGGTACGATTCAATGCAACATTTTGTTCATTCGGGTTTGATTGTGTCATAGTTCTATAGTTGGAATTTGGTTTCTCGTTGGATGAACTGCATTGCTGATATTGATCCCAAGAAAAAAACTGTAGGTACAGCTAGTCCGTGAATAGCCAGCCATCGCACTGTAAAAATAGGATAGGTTCGATCTATGGTCATTGAGGGCCTCCTAAAAGGATCTACTAAATTCATCGAGTTGTTCTAAAGAATCAAAACCGTCGGTTATTAACGGAATTCCTTGTCGGCTTTCCGTGAAATACTCGTTTGGCCGAGGACTTCCAAACACGTCATAAGCGAAACCCGTACTGACAAATAACCAACCCGCAATGAATGAGGACTTCCAAAGTCTGCCCTGGGACCTGTCACGACGAATGTCCATACCCAACAATCTCTTAGCTGCACCCAAATCCTTCATCTCAAACTCACTCTTGAGCATGGCCTTAACCTCATCAACTGCAGAACGACTCTTCCCAGCAATAAGGATGTCATCAACATAAAGCAACATATACAGCCTAGAGCCATCTGCAAGTACCCGCTGAAACACAGAAATTTAAGTTATGAACTTATCTCAAATCCATGGCTGCTGACATAAGCATAAAACCGATGATACCACTGCCTTGGAGACTGCTTCAAGCCATACAATGACTTCTTAAGCAAGCAAGCAAATAAAAAAGACTGGTCGCTTATAGGCTCAGCCCGTCAAAAAGGCTTTCATTTCCTATTTTATATGCCACTTCCCGCTCAGAGATTCTTTCCTTCTTTTCCCTCTTATAAAGATGTGATTTCCTTGCCCCTTTGCTTAAAGATTCGATTCTCGGCCTTCAACGTTGTTCTAGAGGAAGGAGTTCGTTTTTGAAACGTTTTTAGCAGTTCTAATATTGCATGCTTTACTTTTATTATTAAATGAATGTGGACTCTCATTATTTTAAGGGTAAAAGCGAGTATGGGCGTAGCGATCATCAGTATGAGTTCCTTTCTAGAAGAAAAGGAGGTTGGAACTAGATGGTTTCCCCTGGTCGGTAAACGAAACCATTCCTGGTTTGAGAGCACTTCCGTTAGAGAAGAACTACAGCAAAGTTTTTGTATGCAGCAGCCCACATCTCGGCTATGAAGAGAATGGATTCTACTTTCTTGGTGCCTTGCTAGCTTGTATTTGTGAAGGATATGTTAATCTGGGTCAAAGATACTTGTTCTCGATGAGTGAAGATTATGGTATTACGCCTCGAATGGAGCATTACGAGTGCATGATTGAGTTGTTTAGTAAGCATGGTTGCATGGTTGATTTCTAAGAATTTTTTTCCACCAGCCAAACCAATGTGGTGTTGGATATTTGACTCGTGTAGGTACTATGGGCCATTTCAGGTAATTGCGGCGGTAGGAACAGTTGCGGTTTCTGTTTAATACAAATAATCAAGTTATTAATGACTGGACGAAACCAAGAAATAACCCCTTATGTGCGAAATTCTAGAGGATCCCCTTTAAGATCAAACAATTCCATCTAATTGAGTATGACTGTATGTGTGATAGCATCTACTATACCAGGAATATCAATGAACCCATTCTTGCAATTGCTCAGGATACCTCTTTTAGCTGCTAGGTCTATTTCTTAGTTCAAGATCCCTCTTACTAACTGGAATAACAGAATTAGTAGATCTGTTCCGCCCAAAATGGGAATGGGCGCTAGGGTTATGAACTTAGAATCATGGAATCGACTCGATCATCAGATTCTAAGTTCATTCCATACCGGACCAGACCGTGCACATTCTTATTATGAGAAGGGGTCATTCGAGCCTATGGAAATAGGATACTATGTTTACATAGAAATCCCTACGTCCTTACATTCTATTTAGGATTAGGAATAGGTGTAATCAGACCTGCTTTTGACATATCTATCCTATTCTTATTTGGGTACCATATGCACCTCTTTGGGCTTCTATTGAATCGATAAATTGGATTTCGGCAGGCACATCTTATTGATTTTGATACATTCCAACGGATAATGGAAATCGAAGCTATTTGATGTCTGACTCAGGCAAAAAGAAAGAAGAGAACGAAAGGAGAACAGAACTTTGTATTTGGTAACTCTCCTGTAGTTATGTTTAACCTTGAATGCAATTTATAGATTCGACAGCAATAGTCCCTCGGACTCGAAAAGTAATAACGAAAATGGCTAATCCAATAGCTGATTCTGCAGCTGCCACTGTTGGAACTAATGAAGCAAATGATTGACCCATCATATCATCCAAAGAAACGGAAAATACCAAAAAGTTCAAATTGACAGCTAATAAACATTGATTCAATTGGCATTGACATAATAAGAATATTTCGTCTATTAAGGAGGATTCCCCGAATACCTAAAATAGAGATGATCATAGAAAAAGTGAAATATTTTATAGGATCCGTTTCGGAAACATGGAATGTCAGAGAAATTCAAATTATGTGAGGCTCAACCTTCCACTCAAATCCTTTTTAGGATTCAAGTCAAGGGAATTTACTAAGTTCGTCTACGATTAGTAGCCAGAACTGGCTATCAGGGTTCTCTATCTGGGCCGGTTTGACCCATTTTCGGATCTGTTGGATCCGTTGATCCAGATCCATAGCATCCAGAGCATGGTCCAGGATGGACCGGATGTTGTCCGCTTGGTCTTCCTCCGTCCCTGGCAAGTAAAGGGGGAAACCTTTTGCCCTTTCGACCGCTTGGCTTGCTAGGTTATTCACCCCTTCCCTCACCGTGAGAATTTGATTCTCGGTCGTACGGAGAAGGTGTTCGTCTGGATGCCCTGTCATCCAATCTGGGGGACCAGCGGCCATTGCTTTGTTTTTTCCTAGCAACAACAGTCCTACTAGGATGCCGCCGCCTGGGAAACAAGCATTAGCAATGGCCTTGACTAGCAATTGAGAAATTCTGTCTAGTGGCATTCGATCACAGAAGCCGTTGACAGCAGCATAAATCACAACAATTTTTTTATCAATTGCACTTATTTGTTTGTTTATCAGGTTAAGCACGAAATCATAAATTTGCTCTACCTTCGACAATAATCTATACCTCATCTTAGGGTTACTACATCTTTATCAGCTCTGCTCACGAACTTGACTTTCTAGCCTTTTATTTGATAACCCTTTCTCATGTTCTTTCATCCATCAAGTAGGCGAACCGTCAGGTCCTTAGTAGCGTTGACAAAGAAGAAGAGCCGGTTTAAAAAAAAGAAAGCTAGAATTTCCAATAGTGAGACCAGCTTGACAAGCTACCTTTCCTCTTGATATGAGGTGCGAAGAGAAACATCTCTTTTTTATGACTTCCACTTATCGATCCCGGCCCGGAAAAGTGACCGACCCCTTTCTGAATGAAAGAAAGGGTTTATGAGCCCTAGCCCTGTAAGCCCACACCTGTGTAGAGTAGATCGTTCAACACCTGCGGCACAAACCCATTTTTGACCAATTGGTCCGTATATCATAGGCGACCGAACGGCCGCCCCCCGTCTTACTAGACCAACCTGCTATAATTATTCCATAAACACCTAGCGAAGATATGGCAAACAAATAAAGTAGCCCTATGTTCGGATCTGACAATAGTAGGTAAAACCGGCCGAAACCCCCGCTTTTGCCCGCGCATTCGCCCAACCATTCTAGCATTCTAAATGAAGGTCTCTTTCACTTTTAATCAGAAAGGGTTGTTCACTTCTTCAATAGAGTGGTGACACCACTTCTTCACACCCACCACGGAGCAATATCCAAGAGAACTGCTAAAAATGTTTCAACAGAAGTGAAATTGCTCACTTCTCATAACGGTGGGCTTTCCACGAGAAGCCCACGGTTGACATTTACAGCCGCAGTTACTATCATGGCTATTAAAAGTCCCCCCAAAAAATATAAAACAGACTTACATAGTAGATGACGGACCGAAATTGGATTTCCTTTTCGTGCCATATGCCAATGTCATAGGAATTCACTTTCCCCCTTTCTGCCCTTTCTAAAGTGGTTACTCCCGATCCGAAGCACCCCTTTTCCATTCATAGAGAGATCCAATCGTCAAAATCAATAAAAAGGCCATCATGGACCAAGATCCAAACAGATCAATCTTGTTAGGAGGTACTGCCCAAGGAAAAGAAAAGGTGACTTCCGGATCAGGGATAATAAATAAAATAGGAACCGGATAAAATCGTATATCGAAACGACTTCTGGCATCACCGGAGGGATCGGAACCACATTCGTAGGCCGACAATTTTTCTGGATAGGTCGAACTATTGGAAGCAAATGGAAAAGGAACACCGAGTGGAATCAAAGAAACTAGCGGACTGATCACTAAATAGATACAAATAGGTGCAAATTCCGACATCACCAAAGCCCACTTCGTTCTCTCGCTCTCCTCGCGGCGCTCCTTGCTCGCGGAGCGGCATACCGAAAAAAAGACGCTCAGATGTGGATTCGAACCACTGAAGGATTTCAAGGGCAATGCCCTTGCTCTTCCCTCATAAACCAGCAATTCCCAAATCAGAAATCCTATTTCCAGCTCCTCTAGTTTTCTTAAACCAGGACTGTTTATTTATCCAGCAGGGATATTACCGAAAAAAGGGCTTCCGTTCAAAGCTGAAAGAAAGAGACTGGTCCTCCCTCTTTGCCTAGCGGTTAAGTAGATAGTAGGTCCCCCCCTGGCCCCGCAACCAAGAGTCACTCGTCGAAAGCTGACCAGGAAGACAATAACTGCTATTTCAAGATAGCAGAAAGACAAGGCAATAGGAAAACAATCATACCGTGGATAAAAAGGGCTTTTCTATGTGTTATGCCCTACGTTACATTCACCTTATTTATCTTCATTCTCTTCCGCAGCGAGCTAGTATGCCCAAAGCCGGCAGTGCGTAGGAGGTCACTGATCGAGCACTCTTGCGCCGACGAATCCGGTCTTAGATAGAATGAATAGGCGAAGAAAGGACAACCTGCTAGTAAGAAGGTTTCTTTCTGACTTATGGAAAGCCTTACCTCTTTCTTGGACACGTTTTCGCTGCGCGCCTCTATGATAAACGAAATGGCAGACATGAACAAAGCATATAGTTGGTATGACGAGATATTCTTCTTTCCCGACGGAACTACCTTTCGGCTTCGCTAAAAACACCTGGGCTATGCCTCAAAGTCTCAACACTGGCCGGAGGAGAACACTAATCTACGCATAAATCAAATCTCTGTTCATTTTTGATTCAACTGACCGAGACTAGCAAATCAATCCTTTTGAAGCACTCAGCTTTCAGATAAGTCTTCAGACTGCCATGTTTTAGCTTACTTACCTTTGCCTGCCAACGCTAGAAAAGCTAGCTTCCTTGTTTGTGGTACCAGGAATGTGTCATCTTGATCAAGGAGTCTGGAACTCCATGCTGGGGATGTAGGAAATGCTATTCGTGCCGGTGAATCGACGAAACTTGTCCTTTGCAGCTTTTTGTGCAATGTCATATGTCGTAAAAGAAAATGTTGGTGCAGGCTGTCTTCGTATGCTTTTTCAAAAGCAAGAATTACTACTATTTATTGACTTTATGAAAAGAAAGTAAATTGACACTTTATGTCTCTCTTTCGAAATTGAAACTTGAAAATAGTAGGAAACGGAAAGCAAGAACGAAGTAGGCGAGGAAAGGCATACATAGGTCAGAAAAGTATGCATGGTCGTCACGGGTAAGGATTCTCATTCCAGCATTCTTGGGTCTAGTTTTGTTTGGACTTGGGCTTAGATGTAGTGGGTTCTTGGGCCACTGCTTTACCTTTATCAACCTTAGAAGGAGCATTAGTCTTTGACACATCAATCAACCCGGCGTAGGAGCATGGGATTTGGACACATCAGCACCAAACCGGTTGTTGAAGTCGAGTATGGTATGAGCTTCTATTCTATCCAATCGAAAGAAGAAGCAAAGGCTTTTCGCCTTATCTTTGCATTTAAGTTCTCGAAAGGAGAATCGGAGGCTTTACACCTATCTTTTCTACTTGCTTTTCGTTTTCTAAAAACAAGAGATCTAGGAAATGAAAGGAATTCATTATCGATAAGCTGGGTAGAACAGCACAACGATAGAAACATGAGGAAAATCGTCTTCATCAATTGATATTTAGCAATTTTTTCGATTTTACTACTTTTTTTCGATCGACAAGGACGGCAAGAGGTTCTTTTCCCTAGTTCCTATATATCTAAAGCCTTACCGAGATGTCACGCAAGAACAAGAAGAAAGAGCCCGCCCCTGTTCTGTGGCGGATAGGCTGAGATGGAATTAGAGGGAGGAATGAACTTGAACTTTTCACCTTCCCCCGATCCCCCTTTACCCCCTTCCTGACCTTAGTAAATAGAAAGGCTAGGAATCAGTCTTCTCCTATGCCTACACTACTACAACCAAAGACCTACTTGAACGACAACAGATGCGGATGAACTCGCTTAGCTGCTCGCTCGGTGAAAGGCTTTCCTGGAAGAAAGTTGAAGACGAGGAACGTATCTCTCATCTTCCTTCTCACCTGGCAGAGGACGGGGATGAACTCCAAGGCCACAGGTCTGGAAAAAGAGCTAACTTTCTGATTACTGCAAAAAAGAAATCAAACCAGTTGGGTGATTCTTTAAAGAGCCTAAATCGAATCTGTACTATTGGTACAGAGCCATAAAGAATGGTCGTAACCATAGATCCATCATCTTCGAGGAGGAGGAAACATAAGTCCAATACGGTGGTTAAACTGGTTCAGTCGATTTAGGCTCCTTCAAAGCTGCTTCTCTTCATCCAAGAGCTCCTGCATGGGTTTCATGAATGGTTTGTTTTCGAATCCATTCTTTTTTAGGTATACTATCTTGCCTCGAGAAAGGAGCTCGCAACAAAACGAGAGCTTTTTGATAGCCCGTTCACTCGACTACCACGCTTAGTTAGTCTGTCTGCAGGGATGGGAATGGCGTAGTCTGTCTGCCCTTCTTCGTAAGTAGCTGGACTTGGATCTTCGTAAGCAACTGGAACTAGAAAAAGTAAATGTCAATTGGCCTTCTAAAGGCTATAGCCCTGTTTCTTTTGAAAAAAACGAATTTCTAGTTTCGAAGAAGACAGGCCTCAAGAAAGCCACTCCGCCTAAAGAGTCCTATGCCTATCCGGTCTACATTCACTATTCTTCATAGGCACTGCGCTGGGTCGGTAGGTTGTTGTTTTTACTTTTTTCTTCTTGCTTTAATCCAGTCGCTCGATAGGACTTCCCGTAACCCGAAAAGGTTGGTTCTTCCCCTACAACCCCTACCCCTCCAAGGCAGTACTCTTCATCGGCAAATCCGAATGTCTCGATCCGAGCCGAGTTGAGACCCACCTACAGAAATTGATCCATCAACGGCTTTTTTCTATAGTGGCAGGAAGTCTCCAACTCTTCGATATGCGCTAGCTAGGTAATCCCTTTACTTAATCTGATATGGGATCTCTTGCTACCAGAAAGGAACTGAACTGGCTTGCCCGGAAAGAATGGATTGCTACCCTTGGAGAGCTAATGGTACTGGACTGATAGCGCACTGATTGAACCGACCCCGGACGTACCACTGGGGAACCTGTGGCTGGAGAGAATCTCTCGCGATGGAGAAATGTCAAATGGGAAGCTCTATGGAGGCACACATCGTGTCGTTCGTCATCGAAATGGGACTGACTCGCTCGGGAACAGGCACAGGATTGAGGAACTTTCTGGCGTAACACACCCGTAATGGGGCAATCTGACTAGCTGGTCAAAACCCTTTCCGCAGTGGGCTTTCCTTTTCTCCTAAGATCCCAACCAACAAACGAGAGTCTGATGGGGATTCTGCTTGAGACCTGCGCCCGCTTACCGGAAAACTAACTAAGGGGAAGATCAAAGGAATTAAGTAAGCCAACTTCAGGCTATAAGAGATTTCTATTGAGGCTAAACTTATCTGCCTTTCCCGGTACTTCAAAGTCGAATGCCACTGCTGCTACATACAGGAGAAGATAGATTTTTTGCTAGAGGACAGATGTTCAACAAGGACGGGGTCATCGCAAAGAAAAAGAGCTAGAGGTGAGTGAGCCTACGACCACCAATTGCTTATCTCCTATTACCGCAGTAGACATGGTGAGTTGAGTCTCGAAGCAGCAGCTATAACTCAAGGTCTTTTAAATAAAAGACGATTACCTTTTTATTACTTATTCGTAAGATTCATTTCAAATAAGACGTATCTTGTTCAAGCCAATAAATAGAGCTGGGGTTATAGTTAAAGCAGCCAGTAGAAACCGAAATAACTAGTTATAGTAAGCATGAAAGGCCATTTAAAGAAGGAAATCCAAGGCATGATTGAATCCGCCAAAGAGAAGGGAATAGATGATCTCATTCATACTAATCGATGGATAGAAGATATGAGACTAATAAGAAGGGGAAAGAAGACAGCTTAGCCATCTATTCTATGAAGCAAGGGATCCGTTAAAGTCAAGCTACGAAGCCCCCTCCATCTCTACCCGGAGCTGATTTCATTCCAGTAGTTTCTTTAGAAAAGAAAGGCGGATTCTCTTTTCTTTCAAGTAGGCCACTTTTTTCCGATGTCAGTGTTCGATAAGATGCCGCTTTCAACCCATTTGGGGTAGTAAGAAATAGCCACTAAGATGTATTTCGTGTCCATTTGATGCTTTGGGTGTTACCTTTCCTTTCCCTACCTCAATTCCTCGTCCATTCCGTATGGATTCTCAACCTTGGCCTACAAGCGGAACAAACTATGCCAGCTCAAGCTAGAACTCACTTAGAAGGTCAGGAAAGAGCGACTCAACAGGGGAAAGCCGGAGCGCCTTAGCAGCGCTTCATTGGCTCGCGTCAAGTCTTCCGCTCATTTGGTAAACATGCACATCCTAACCCCGCGAAATGCCCTGCAGGGAACATCCTCCTTTATCCTCTTAGACTTCCCCGGGCATGGAATTTCTAATCCTGGAGATCCTATCACTTACTTCGCCCGGCTGATCCATTCTCTGGCTTATCCCAAGGAGAGCCTGATTCGATCCTAAGGTCAAGTACCCTATTTATAAGTCGGACCCGGAGCTAAAAGATAACCTCTTTCTTCTTATGAATGGAAGGAAACATAAAAACTACGCTAAAACCGAGTGAATGTATGTCTTTTTATCCCTTTCTTTAATCGATACTTTCATACAGTAGCAACAACTCTCCTTTCAAGTGAGCTAGAAGGGTATGTCAGAGCAGGTTGACAGGCTAGAAAGTAAGCCAGGCTAGTTAGATCTTCTCTTATAAAGCTTAGGAAAGTGGATAGCAATAAAGCCATTCATTTTCAAGAAAGTCTTCCCCTATAATCGAGAAAGCCGTCCAATAGCAAACCTAACCCCAGCCTAGACAAATAGAGTAGAGGGGTCTAAAAACCTATTATTTTGGAAAGGATAACTGATCAAAGAGACGTAGCTTTTTATCTCTTTCCTTCTTTCCACCAAGCTTCTTTATTGGAGTTTACTTATAGTGGTTGGTTCTTGCCTTGTAGCGAGTTGGGAGGCCTACTGTCCGAATTCGAACTGGCTGCAACGGAACTCGCTAAGGCTCCATTCAAAGAAAAAAGAATGGAATAGGACGAGGCGGTGAGCTTTTGGCAGATCATCTAGAATCTGGTCGGACTAATGCGCACCGGCAATCAATAGTAGAAGTTCTTTACAGGTTTGGTTTTCCTTTCTTATCAATCGAATGGCTTTTACTAAACCTCAATTCATTCAATTAGCCTTTAGGCATAAAGAAAGCAAGGGCGTAGCGTTCCATTACCGATCATGGTGGTATCGGAAGCACCCCTACTCCTCTGGTCTGTCCACCTTACCTTCTGGCGCAACGCTCCGGTCATCATACGACTAGAATGTGATATGGCCTCGCATCTTCTTATTCTTTAAGACTGGACCCATTGCGACTTTGGATGGTCGAGACTAACACTTGTTATGGCTCGCGGAAGGACCCCCATCACTTTGATTGAAAGGTACCCCCATCTCCACCGCATCAGAGAAGGGGCTTGGTCTGGAACGGATTGAGACGGAAAGCGGTAATCAATCGCCGCGTGGTGGAACGCTTGTTGGAGAAGGGTAAGCGCCTCCATGTCGTAGGGGTGGGTAGGCCAATAGAAGACTAGGGAACTTAGCCTAGCCACTCAGTTCTGCCCCGAGCCAAGTCTATTTAGTGTCAGCGAACACATACCACTATGTATATATAGGTTTTCATTTTTCGTAGAGGTTGTCGCTTAGGTCCTTGGACCCTTCCTTCATGAAGCTTGAGGAAGCACTCACTTTTCTATCCACGGCATTCTTGGTTCTGCACTTAGTCTTGAACCTGTGTTTGGTTTGTCTCATTCGTCAGCGGTGTGTGCCGCGTACTATGATTGCTTTCTTCTTGCTGTCAAATCTCTATCTTTCACTGAGCTTCCTTCGCTTGGAATTTCTAGTAAAACAAAAAGAAATAAAGCGTACTGTGAGGTATGAATGATCAAATGTCTACGGGTGTCATTGAATATCATGGGGTACGAACTTCTAAGGTCATGGCGTAGGGTATTGGATAGGCTGGTCCGCTGGTCGAAGTCATTGCAGGGTGTGCTACGGACAGCTATTGTTCAAGGTCATTTCCTTTCTCTCGTCATCACGCCAACATACACAAGGCTTGCCTTCACAGGGCCCCACCTTGACTTGCCATCATGGCTAAACTCTTTTAATCAAAGCAACTCTTCTTAAGAAGACCCCTTGGTCCCCACAACGAAGTTCCTCCATAGAGAACCCAACTGCACAGCACGATCGCAAAGGTTTCTTCGTAACTCGATTAGTCTCACTCAAGAGAACTCATCTACACGGAAGGTCTTTTAAGTGCCAGTTGTACCCGCACAGAAGTTCTGCGCCCTCAACTACACCAGGATGCCTCCTGCAGTAGCATCACAACGAGTCTCACCATGGACAGCTCGCCAGTCTTCTTGCATCAGCCACACCTAATTACAAATGACTTTGGCCTCTCCATGCTCGTCATTTACATTTAAACTGCACACCCCCTTGTTGAGGTCTTACTCAAAAGGTACGGCCTCTAGCACATTACCATTCCTCACTCAAGTCATCGACACCCTCGTCGATGTACGTGTTGAAAGAAGAAATTCCACTATCTCTCAAACGAAATGAGGTTTTTGAACTCCTATATAACTGAGTTTCATTGATGCCAAAGGTCCTCAAACGATTGGAACCAGAGCCGCCTGCAAGAATGAAAGAGTCCATCGGATAGATGGGGATATCTTGGCGTGGAGAGCAGAGTACAGCTATCCCGTAGGGTAGGTCCGGGAGCGGAAGACTTAATAACGGAGAGAGGCCAGCCTTCCTTTCGTTTTGTTGCTTTTCTTTTTGTTCCTGTTCTGAGCCCGGCCGAAAGCAAACCAGTTCGAACGGGTCGGTTGTTTAAATTTGTTAGTTCTGTCCGGAAGCAAGCGAGAGAAACAAGGGCTGCCAACCCGAAGTTGGTTGCACTTGTTGATCGATTAAGTCTTGTTCTTGTCGGAATATAGTATTCCGTTCCTTAGATTTGGAAGGGGGGAGAGGAGAGGCCGATAGGCCGAGCCTCGTGGGGGGAAACCTTTCCCCTAGGAAGAAGTACATTTCCGATTATTTAAGAAAAACAGTCGGCTTCTGCCCTGTCTTTCGTCAGTAGGAAATAGGTAATAGTATAGTGAAAAGGGCTCATAAACAAGACTTTGCCTAGGTTCGCGATGTGAGTACCTGAAGTAGGATCATCGCTTCAAATAGGCTTCATTTGTATAGTCGAAATAGTATATTCCTTAATTTCTGAAGTACTGTATTTCTGAGGTCCTTTATTTCTGATATGATCGGAATAGTAGAAAAATAGCAATCTTAGGAATTGGAATATAATTCAGACTTATTTGGGGAGAGTCATAGCAGCCATTTGAGACGCCCCCGTAGAATCTGCCACTAGATCTTAACGGAAAGCCGTTGATGGATCATTTGTAGATGAATACTCCTTCTCTCTAAACTATTCTTTATCCGCTATCTGTGCTAAGGGTGTCAATCTCAACTATGGCCCTGATTGTTTCATTATCAATGTCGTCGAAGAAGGCCGACTGGCTAAATCCTTTCGACGTGTGCACCTTCACAACCGCCATCCACTGCGTATTCTCTTCCACGCTAGGCACCTCCTCTTCCCAGATCAGATCATCGAAGTCCTCGCATGAAAGAATGCCGTGTTCCTGTCCCCTTCCTTTAGGCAATCCACTACTTCGTTGTTTAGCCAAGATTTCCTCTCTAAGGAGGAGCTCGGCAATGAATTTGTTTGGCTAGCGTCCGCTCACGATCACTCCCAGGCAGGCAAACAATCGATTTACCATTTTATGATCCAAGATCTGGGCACAACATACTTACTAATAGATGAAGATGAATGCGTGTCTTTTTATTCTTCCAGTGTCTAAGTAAAGTATTCATTCTATATTCTTTGGCTAGGTAGCATAAAACATAAAGGAGTCTAGGTTCGGGACTCCTAACCTTATCGATAGTGGACATAGTAGTGGACCTTGGCGCAAGCCTTAGTAAGTCGTCTCGCAGGCGTACTCGGTACTCGAAAGTAAATGCTGCTAGCTAATCCATAAGCACAAAAAGAGGGTAGACTTCATCCGAGACACATGGGTTCTTTTGCTTCCTTCAAAGAACTCGTCTTTGAGCCTCTAAAAAGAAGGGCATAGTATCCCAGCCACCTAGACCACCTAAAAGGAAGGAATTGGTCTTTGGCTTTGAGTGATCCAATCATTGGTGAATGGGTTCAGTAAGGTAGAAGGAAAGGGCCCCTCCCGACCTGGGAAATTCACAGCAGGAAAGACTGGCGCCGATCAGCGAAAGCGAACCCTTCAGTACATCGCGTTCAGCCCTCCCTCAAAATCCCATTTTGTTTTATTGAGGAATCACTCTTGATCCTCTAAAGGCTCTTCTCCGTCTATAACTCAAAGTCCATCTGTCTCTCGTGGAAGCGCTTTAGAGTGCCTAGAAGATCCAGCAACATTCGAATCCGGCTAAACTGTTAGCGAACTCTTTCACTTAGATTGTAGAGCAATTAATAAACCCGGGGTGGTTTTTAGCAGTTCCGAAGAAGTGAACAAATGACACTCTATTGGCTGCCAGAATTCTAAATGGTCCAAATGACACTCTCCTCAGCTTATTTAGGTAAAAATCTCTCATTTGAATCCGGTGGGCTTTCCTATCAGTGGAGCCATTTAAGACGTATGATCTAGATAATGCCGAGGAGAAATCAGTGTAGGTCTAAGGAGGAGAAATCAGTGTAGGCTTTCCGTAGCTAAGAAATCAGTGTAGGCCAATGGCATCTACAATTATTAGTGTTATGGCCCTGATTGTTATAAGTAGAGGACCCTTATAATGTAGTTACTCACTGCATTAGTAGTTACTCACTGGAAACACTGCTTGTCAAGAGCACAGACCCCAGTATAGAATACTTTTTGAGTATGTTGGTAAGGTCCGGTCATCCGCTTCTGTGCTTGCACTTCTGCGTAACTAGGGGTGCAAGTCCAGTACAGCGTACTTTCATAATGGAATCAAAAGCGTCGTCCGGATATACATGAAAAATGTCTATATACGAGATTTATGACGTCCGGATATACATGAAAAATGTCTATATACGAGATTTATGACACAGAATGTTGTTCTTTCAACATGATTCCTCAACAATTGAGTCATTGTAACTGACTCTCCGTTCCACTTTGGTTTTCGAGTAATAATTACCATGATGAATTTCTCTTACTGCTTGGTTCCGCATTGGATTTAGCCAACTTTTGTTTAGAAAGTGGTGTCACGACCGTGGGGATCAAATGGATGGTTCAGGAAACTAGTGAAGCGGCACGGTCTAATCATATAGATGACCATACCATAGTGGTATGGTTCCATAGAAAACTACAGGAGGCCATTACCGCCACCGAAATGGTTTCCATGCTCCGTTGGATGATTTTCCGATATCGCAGTATCAAGCTAGAACGGTTTCAATTTGTAGGACGGGAAAGAAACCTCATCCTTTGGTGCACACTAACCGATGAAGCTCAACCCTCTCTCGAACTGAGCTATTTAAGCTTTTTAGAACACAAAGTTCTAGTAGTTCAGTGAAAAAACGGTCAAGCTTTCTTCCATCCTTCCTAGCTCCTCGAGCTTGCACCCGTCTCGCGCATCACTGCTTACTTGTGATCTAGATCTGCATCCTGATAAGGTGCATCCCGTTAAATGATCTTATGTAAAACTTATCACCACAGATAATAAACAGGGCAGAGTTTTGAAAAGTACAACTCGATCTTTCACCTCAGCTTATGGTGGTTACTTTACCTATTTAGGAAGTATGGCCTATATGTCATCATACCTTGTCGGATCATAACCATCCTCATCTTGTCAAGTTTATATGGCTAAACTGTAGGCGGGTGACCCTGACGATTGCACCAAGACTGGTATCAGAGTCCCTCGGTAATCTCAATCATAGAGGCCAAAGTTGCTAATGTATCTGCAAAACCTTGAAGAGCTATAGGAAGTAGCAAGGAATCCCACATGAACTGGAAGCTAGATAAGCACCATCGTGGGTTTTGCTTCCATCGAAGACTCCCAAAGGTGCTATGAAATAGGCGAATTGGTCCCCCTAAACGACGAGTTCCAAAATCCCACCGAGTTATATGCTGTCTGATTGCTCGTTATGCATGTGAGAGAGTAAGAAGAAAGTACCATAGCTATCCCCTCTTTGGTCCCTTTCTTCCTCCGAGCGAACCACAGAGCACACCACCAAGATGAATAAATTGATCTGAAGACCAGCTAGCAATGGACATCAGCGAAGCAGCGCCTATTGTCGTCCGTCGTTTTTCTACTCGCTGCTCACGTTTTAGCTTTCCCTCTCTCTTGTATTGCTATTTTGTCGGTCGATTGTCAGATTGAATTTGTTATATTGCATCTGTGTCTACATTGCCCCCGCTGAAAGGCTAGCTTAAAGCTCTAGTTCTACTACGACCACCTCAAGTTATTTGAGCTTAATAATCATAACGACTCGAAATCACCCTTCTAAGCTCCTTTGCCCTTTTCATATGTGCCCGAATAGAGATTGGTTTACCACTTATGAACCTGTTAGTGCTGCTGGTTCTGTTTTGATGGGTGATAACTCACCATGTCAGATAGAAGGCAAAGGCTCTATTCGGATCAAGATGTTTGACGGCACAATCAGAACTTTAACGGATGTTCGATACATTCCGAATGAAGAGAAATCTTATCTCGCTAAGTGCCCTTGATGATAAGGGGTACAAGTATTCAGGTGGAGGTGGAGTCCTGAAGGTCACCAAAGGTTCTCTTGTTGTAATGAAGGGTTACATAAAGAAGGCCAACGGTCTTTATTATCTTCGAGGTACGACAATTTCAGGTAATGCCGCCCCTGTTGTTTCAAATGAATTATCTGATTGTGATGCTGCTAATCTTTTGCATATGCGTCTCGGGCATATGAGTGAACTTGGTTTGGCAGAATGAAACAAGAGAGGACTTCTTGATGGATATAGCACTGGCAAGCTGAAGTTCTGTGAGCATTGCATCTTTGGCAAGCACAAGAGGGTGAAGTTCAATACTTCGTTTTTATCAACATCCGGTAAGCAGAACGGACAGAGAACTGTCCCGATTTCTCGTAATGCCAGGCCCAAAAGTCCTCCATCCGCATAGCAGCAAAAGTAGGCATTTCTTTGATACTTACTCACCTGTGGCTAGATTTACCACCATTCGAGTACTACTATCACGGGCTGCCTCGCACGGTCTTCTCGTTCATCAGATGGGCAGACGGCTTCCTTAATGGGGAGTTGGATGAGGAAATTTACATGGAGCAGCCAGATCAAGAGTACCCGCATTCGCCTAACCCCGGGTTTTTTCGATCAAAATGCAGATTTTTTAGAAAATAAGCCCGCATCTGACCTTGAAAAGAATCACCAGTTACTTGATCCATCCCTGCGGTAAGTGGGAACGAATGTTACAGCCGATGGTAGTAGGATTTCCACAGGTTGAGCTCCTTATCTTTTTACTTTTCTAAGGATAGCCGAGTAGATATACTAGAATGGGATGAATCGAGCACGAGAAATCACTAGGCACAGGGGAGCCGTAAGGAAGAGGAGTAATATCGTTATAAAGTTCACGAATTCGATTCATTTTTGAATCGATAAGTGAACACGGAATCTCGTCTTGTTCCCCTTGGTTCCGAGTCGATTTCGCTTGTCGAAATCATTCAATCCATAAGTTTTTGTTTTTTCGATCGAGGTCAGCTGAACACTTATTTTCTCTTTCAAAAGTGGTGATGGTGTGGGTAAATTCAATCGATATCTTGTTTCCCCTTTCCGAGGCGGGGAAATCAGTGATGAATTGTTAGAAAGAGGGCTGAGCTAGGACTTTCTATAAAATGGAGCTTGATCGGTCGGCCTCCCAGACCCAAATTAAGTTACCAACACGGAATGACATTTGAAACCTGACTTCCTGTTTGTCATTGGAAAGAACGGAAGAGCATTGTATTCCTCCTAGGAAATAATACAACAGGTCAAAATAAGAACGGAGAAGATTCGTTGATACGGAGCTGGTCCATTTTACAAGCGATCCCCTATTCTGCATCCCGAAGATCATACGGCCCAGAGCCAGAGCGATCATTACAGATATATAGGACAGCAAGAATCAGTAAATACCGGGGATACCTTACTAAGCATTTCCTAGATCTTGAGTTAGGCGTAGCTACTTCCTCCCCCCATGTTATCCTGATTCCCCATCCTTCCGCTGAAGCTAAACCAGTATCAGTTGATGGCGAGCATAGTAGAGGCGGCTTTATCGTCTAAAAAGCAACCGGCTTTCGAGTAAGAAAGGGCCCCTTATAGAAGCACTTGAGCGTGGTTTCGGCCGGAGGGAATGTTTTTCAAAATCGACCCGGGCATTCGTAGAGGGGAAAGACAGCCATGCGATAAGCGAGGGAGAGGTCTGTCTTCCCAAAGTAGCCGCCAAGCCTTCCACTCGATACTTTGTTTGCTATTTGAGTCTCCACCAAGCAAAGAATCGACGGCGCACACTCCTTCGCGAGATCGCACTGAAGGTCTACCCCCACTGGTGTCAGCCCTTCTTCGAACTGATCAACAATGTCCGCCACCTTCATCTGGAATTGCACCGTAAACGGGTTCGCACCGAGGATGCGGAATCTAATGTCGCGAGCCAAGGACCATGCAGCACGCATGTCGTCGAAGAAGGCCGACTGGCTAAATCCTTTCGACGTGTGGGAACCCTAGAAAGTACTAAGGCAATTCTTTTAATTGACATTAGTTTGTAGATGAGTTGCTTTCATTGACAACAAGACTCTCTTCCTGATTGTTTCATTATCAATGTCGTCCGATCATATCAGAAATAACAGTGGATCTTAACGGAAAGCCTACACTGATTTCACTGGTCCCATCCAATTCCTAAGATTGGATTCGAAAACCGATGCCAACTTAGCTCGAAAACAAATGGCTTTTGGGAGCTAAGAAATCGCGTAGTGGTGAAAGCCTTGAATCGAAGGGAACTACTATAGAGACTTGAATAAGCAACAAGGCATAACACTAATAAGGGTCCCTAGTCTTTAGATAACCTTAATCACACCAGCTTTTCCTCATGGGAGAAATGGGAGGCTAAAGGAAATAGGAATGTAGGAAATCTATGCCAATAATAAATGCTGAAGGTTGTCAACTAGAAACAAGTTATCAGTCTCTTCTTCCGATCGTGCCATCAGTTTCTTGTAAGCCAGCTTCCTCCGATGATCGGTTGCGGCTAACTTCTCTCTCTTCATCTCTCAGAGTTCGCTTCAAGTGATCTTCTTGGTAGTAGTTACCCCTGTCAGAACCTACTCTTTCGTTGCCCTACGCGGGTCTGCCTGCCAGCCGAAAGTAGAGAACCACATTGTAAGATCTGGGGCAACAGTCAACTCTCTGTTATAGCTGCTATTTCTTATTCATTCAGGGCGCCCGTTCATGTGTTTAGTCTTAACCCTTGAGATTCTGATTTCAATAGAGATTGGATTCGTCGCATCTAGAGGAAGAGCTCGACCTGAAACCGCAGAGTTAAGTTGGACGGATGCTGTGGTAGCGGGTCAGGCTTACGATAGCCTTGGTTGGGATCGTCGCCTGACGCGCGTCATTCGTTTTAAATAATCTTCCGGATTTTCTGCTCTGTTAGCAGAGCGTTTGGAGGCCAAGGCTCAAGAGGCTGTTCCGGGTCGCACTCGTCCGCCACCTGGGACCTATCGAGGGGAGGGAAGTGGAAGGTTGACGTGAGGTGGACGGCCCTCCTGGTCTTCACCTAATTGTGGAAGAGGGGAGTATCAACTCTCTCTCGCGCCTTTCTTCAGCTTGCTTCTTCCTGTTCGTCCATTCGGGACGGGGCAGGCAGCCCACATACATGAAGAGAAAAAGAGGGGGGTACCTTGTCTGTCGGTCGAAGAAGGCAACAAACAAGTGGAAGCAACCGATGCTTTGGTCATTCGACTCCTTGATGCCAGTCTGTGCTTGCTGTCATGCTGGCAAAAGCGGGGGTTTCGGCCGGTTTTACCTACTATTGGATTTGAACCAATGACTCTCGCCGTATGAAAGCGATACTCTAACCGCTGAGTCAAGTAGGTCAAGCTGAGTCAAGTCAGAGAAAATCGAAAAAAAGAGAAGCCAACCAAAGCGCAACCAGAGTTCTCCGCGGGGTGGAGCGCTAAGAAAGAGAAAGCGTTATCGCTATACGAAATGAAGCAGCGGCTAGCACACTAAGATAAACCACTCGGTTTAGGCCCCTGCTTAGTGGCGTGTGATTTCAACACTATTCCAGAGGTATATGACAAAAATTGTGGGAGAGACCTCTATGTTCCTCAGCTTAAATCATTCTATGATTGTTTACAATTCTGTCATCTATTTGACATGAGGGCTAGCGGAGCAAGAAAAGTGTTGAGTTCAGGCGCATTATGGTACGACTGAGACTGAGTTGGGCAGGAGCAAGCGGTTGGATTGGCCTGACTCTTCAAGACCAAAGATACTCGGCTTCCTCTTCATCAAGTCACGAAATTCGACCCGCAGCACCAAAACTAGAGCAGGCCCAAGACAAGCAAGAACAGTCAGTCAGCACCGATCAGGCAGGAAGCAGACAGTAAGCTAAAATACTGGAAGAAGGTGGTCGCTCAGCCAAAGCCCTAGTTCAACCAGAACAGTAGGGAAAGCGGTAGAGGCCGCTCCGTAGCTTTGGTCGTCGCACTCTAATCCGCTTTAGAAGAAGCAGCTATTCTATTGGACTGCTTGGCTATAAAGCCTATAAGTAAGAACTCTGGGGAAGGAATCCGATCTGCAGATGAAGCAGAAGCAGGCAAAAGGCGAGCGCACAGCGAGGAATTTTCCATACTAGATCGACTCAACATTACCGAATCTACTCTGAGACTCTCTTCTCTTCATGGTTGGCTGTAAAAAAAGAGTATCTTTAGTCCCCAACTCTATGGATTTTACTTTTTGGCTCAACACCCTGCTCTGCTCTCGACGTTTGCTCGGGACGGGAGGCTATGAAATAGTTGAAAGCAGATGCAACATTAAAGAAAGTAAATCCAGTAGCCTTAAGTCGTACCGAACACTATGTCCTAATAGGAAGGGATTTCTTTCAACCCGGTGGTAAGCCGGTGGTACCCGGAGAAAACGTTGCCCGAAGGAAGGGACTAAACCCATCTGTTCAAGTAGTAGCCAAGTAGTACCGAAGGAGTATCTCCGAGTTAAGGAGTACCGAAGGGAAGGAAGAAAAACCAAGTGAAAGAAAGAGATCGCAATGGTCTAAGATATAGTCAGTGAACAATAACTCAGATCTGATGTCGGATCGAAACACAAATGCAAAAAGACAACACAAACGTAAAAGATCGAACTCTAATTTAGTTACTGAGTGAGATGTTTTGGTACCTACAAAAGGTTGGTTCTGTTGATATCCTTTAGGAGCATGTGTCATTATCTGCACCGGCAAATGATGACAGTGATGAGGTAGAAGATGTGTATGGTGAGTCGATACTAAAGCAATCCCGGAATTTCTCATTGGATGGCAGTAAAGAGTCTCCTTCGTTACCTACGTGGTACGATGAATCTCGCCTTATGCTACCAAGGTGGTAGTTTTCATTTAGTTGGATACAGCGATGCCGAGGGATCTGCTGATAAAGATGGACGAAAAAAGGCAAGTGATGAGGACATCCCTAGCTTTCCACCTATTGTTGAACATGAAGATCCTCCTATCAAAGCTAATGAAGTTAGAATTGGTCCAATGACAAGATCAAGAACCAAGCTATTACAACAACAGGTGAATTCACTCCTACTTGAATATAATGTTGATAATTGTGAGAGCTTTATACTACCTAAATCTTTGCATTTATGTATTCTTAGGTTTATTGATAACACAAACATGAATGGAGATCATGGAGAGGAGCTACACAAGGATGAGCATGGACTTCAAGAGGAGATGGAAAACAAGTGCTAGCATGGTGAAAACAACAAATAACAATTGTTATCATGATAAGGGGATGGTGCCTCCACAAGATCAAATGCACCAAGTGTGGAAAACAATCCAATTATGTTATTCCACACTCATACATGAACAAGGCAAGAGGAGGGCGCCCACAAGGAGCATCAATGCGCCATATACAAGACCTAGTTCAATTAGGATTGGTTTGTATACCAATTTGGCCGCACCCCTTGTGTGGGGGTCGGTTTGTATCTATTTTGGTGTCCTAGTAGGAGTCCTAGTCCAATTAGGTTAGGTGCTTGCGCAAGGATAGCCTTGTGGCCGCACCCCCCCCTTTTATATACCCCTTGGGGCGCTTAGGAGAGGGCAGACTACGTTAAAACATAAACCCTAGACCTCTAGATTGAAACTGCTTGTAAGCCTTTCATCTGGAAGTTCATCTGCAAACTTTACGTGATACCTGCTGTTCCACTGGGAATAAGACGGTACAGAACCACTTGTAGTCGGTGGATTACTTGTGCAAGAGTGTGGAGTTGAGAATATCCTTGGGGTTGCTATCTTTTGCATTGGCATCAGGGATCAGCCGGGAGAGTTCTTAGTGGCGCACTAGTTATCATACTGGAGTATCTGTGAGTTCACTGAGAAGATTGGGCCACCCCATATCATCTTGGTATCAGAGTTACAGGTTGCCTCGGTGAGCTATCATATTTCCCTTTAGATTTGAGTGTTTTATTACCTATCCAGAAAATTGCCCCACAAAAATAGTTTTAGTTTTTGCCATAGCCTAGATATCATCTTAGTTTCAATTACTAGTGCTGTCTTTGTGTTAGATTTGTGTTACTTTTTCTCGTTTTTAGTTGTCATACTTTCGGCTAGGTTTAGGGTTCTTTGTTCACCTGGCCGTATATCTATCAAAAATACCAAAAAAATCCGCTGCTAGATACCTTGTTTTGATCCAATCCGAGTCCACTTCATATTCCTACCGCGGCAGAGTTTGTTCGATTCCCTGCCGTACCGCAACCCTAGCCGTACTCGGATTTCATCCGTAGCGCGCTTACCATATCCGCCCCACAGCCCGCAACGCGCTTACCAAAAATCCACCAGCGCGCTGCCGCGGCACGCGTTTTGGCGCAATTCGCTGCCGCCACCATACCCGCTCCCTACTCGGTATCGGATTCGAGCCCTGGTTCACGCTTACAAAAAGGCCCGCGCGCACCGTATCACGCTTACCGTTTCACTCACCTGCGCGCTGCCGCGGCACAAAAATCTCATCGATTCGCTGCCGCCACTGCTGCCGTGAGCTGTTAACTGCGCGCGCTAGTTTTCTGCTGTAACACTGTTACCAATCGCTGTAACGCGAGCGTCCGCGCTGCCGGCAGAGAAAAGTGACAGTTTTGCTGCCGTGGACTATTTTTGCTGCCGTGAGAGTTTGGAAGTAGTTTTTCACATAGAATCTTTTGCTCTTATTTTTATTTTCCTGTTTTCATCACTAGGACCAATTTATCCGTACCCTTGTGAACCTTAGCCACAGCCTTTCTACAGCATTATAATAGGAACTTGCCCACAAGTATAGCTATTTTGTGCTCTGACAGGTTGCTCATATTTCATCACCACCATTGTGTTCACTTGTGTTTGGTTAATTATTGCTCCTAGCTTATTGTAAGGCCATTGAAAAATTCAAAAAAAAATAGAAAAAGCAAAAAGTATAAAAAAAAAAGAGAAAAGAGAAAGAGAAAGTGCAAAAAGGCCATATCATTGCTATTGTTTACTAGTTGAGCTTGCCATTGTGACACTTGGTTTTTCTTTGAGCAATCTTGTGCCTGTCAATAAGAGCCTAGCTAGTGACTTTCTAGTGCATTGCAAAAACTCATCCATATATTGCATTGCCACATTTGTCTCCATTGTGTGAGTTTCCTTGGGTATTTTATATCTTCACTAAGACAGCAAATAGGATTGTTACTTTGGTGATTGTTAGGTATCCATACCAAGCCCCACTAAATAACCTTGTTTGCTTTTGTGAGAGTTAAAAACCTGGGTATTCTCTTCTTCACACCAAAGTACTTTAATTGCCTCTACTTGTGGTAAGTATCTCTATTCACTTTGGAGTGGTAAGATATCCTATTGTCTTGCTAGTTTTTGAGTGAGTTGTGAGAGGCACCACAACCTATATTTGTTTCTATTACACTAACCTACTAATGGATCTTTCTAGTGGTGATCTTGTGCAGCAAAAGAAGGACCATAAGGAGGGAGTTAATTGGAGAGAGTATGAGGCTCTTAGGGATGTTTTGGCAAAGGAGATAGTGGACAATCATAATGGACTCAAACAATTTGTTCAAGATGCATGTGATCCCTTATATGAGGCTCTCCAAGCTATGGAGACCAAGATGGAGGCCACACACAAATTGGCCGAGACTAATGGAGGGGAAGTGAGATCAATTCATGATTCTATTGCTCAAATGACTACTACCCTTGCTGGACTTCAAACCATGATTCAAACAAGAATGCCTCTTATTGATGATGACAATGCTAGTGTCCATAGTGATGCTAATAATAGAGTGGAAGCTATTGGTGCAAGAAATCAAGTTCATGGCCGAAATAGAGAGGAAAGAGGCCTAGGAGGATATAATGGCCGAAACCAAAATTTTGGAGAAAGAAGAATGCCAAACAATTTGGTGCAAGCTAATCCAAGAGAAGATGGTTTGAGTAAGCCTAAATTTTCTATTCCATCATTTAGCTTTGATAATATGGATGTGGAAGAATACTTGCTATGGGAGTTGAAGATGGAAAAACTATGGAGAATGCATGAGTACAATGAGGATAGAAAGATCAAATTGGCTTCAAGTGAGTTTGATGGTTATGCTCTTAGATGGTGGGATGAGCTTTTGAGGAAGAGACAAGAAGATGGAGAATTGCCCATTGCCACTTGGAACACCATGAAGAGGATCATGAGATAGATTTGTTCCACCAAATTACATAAGGCAACAATTTGATCAATTGCAACAATTGAGGCAAGGAACTATGAGTGTTGATGCTTATTATCAAGAGATGGAGCTAATTATGCAAAGGGCACGTGTGAGAGAACAATTGGAGCAACAATGCAAATTCCTTTCGGGTTTGAACTACAAAATCAAAGGCATTGTGAGGCATCATCAATACCAAATATCCATGAGCTATTACACCATGCAAGGGAGGCCGAAGCACATATCCTTGAGGAGGCAAAAATTACTAATAGAACAAGGGCTAGATTTCCTATGAGATCATCTTCTATGCCTAGTGCACCTCCTCCACCACCACCATCTTCAAGTTTTCGAGGTGCTTCTTCTTCTAAACCCGAGCCTAGTTCTTCAATTGCAAAGAAACCATCACAACCAAGTGTGAGTACCACGGGTTCAAGTGCTTCTACATCAAGAACAAGAGATATTTCATGTCACACATGTGGAGGAAAAGGGCACTTTAAGAGGGATTGTCCAAATACAAAAGTGATGGTGATCAATGAGAACAATGAGTCTGAGACAGGTGATGATGTTGATCCTAATGATATTGATGATGATGATGGCTATTTGAGTGATTCTCCTTTGGATGCTTATGCTACTACTATGCCATCTATTGTTTGCACCAAAATTCATTGAGTGTGGTGCCTACTCCTGAACATCAAAGGTGCAATTTGTTCCAAACCAAAGCTATTATTGGTCCTAACATGGCTTGCAAAGTCATTATTGATGGAGGAAGTTGCAGAAATTTGGCTAGCAAAGATCTATGTGCAAAGCTCAACTTGAAATATATACCACATCCTTCTCCTTATCATATCCAATGGTTGAGTAGCACGGGACAAATGAAGGTTTCTTATATGGTGAGAGTGGAGTTCCAAATTGGACCTTATAAAGATATTATTGAGTTTGATGTGGTGCCCATGACAGTTTGCCACTTATTATTGGGAAGACCTTGGCAATTTGATAGAAGTGTGAAGCATGAAGGAAGAGCAAATACATATGAGCTATATCATCATGGGAAGACTATTATTTTGAGGCCTATGACTCCACAACAATTTTACAAGAGTCCCAATCCAAAATTGAGAGGAAAGTGGAAAAAGAAAGAGAGAGGGATGAGGGAACACCAAAATTACAAGCCATGGGGAGTGATAGTAAATCCAATTCGAGTGGTAAAAAGAGAGAGAACCTATTATGCATGTTAGCCACTAAAGAGGATTTGAGGGAATTTAGGGATGATCCTTCACTAGTCCCTATTGTGCTTATTCACAAGGGAGAGATTTTGGTTTCTAATGACATGACCCCTATTCCTCTTGGTGTTTCTAATGTTTGCAGGATTTTGAGGATGTTTTTCCACAAGATGTGCCCTCGGGATTGCCACCATTGAGAGGAATTGAACATCAAATTGATTTGATCCCGGGAGCATCTCTCCCAAACCGAGCCCCTTATAGAACCAATCCACAAGAAACAAAGGAGATCCAAAAGCAAGTACAAGAACTATTGGACAAAGGTTATATTCGGGTTAGTCTTTCTCCTTGTGCCGTTCCCGTTATTTTGGTTCCTAAGAAAGATGGTACTTGGCGCATGTGTGTAGATTGTAGAGCAATTAATAACATCACTATTCGTTATCGTCATCCTATACCACGTTTAGATGACATGTTAGATGAATTAAGTGGTGCTACTCTTTTCTCAAAAATTGATTTGCGTAGTGGATACCATCAAATAAGAATGAAAGAGGGAGATGAATGGAAAACTGCTTTTAAGACAAAATTTGGTTTATGAGTGGTTAGTAATGCCCTTTGGTTTAACTAATGCACCTAGTACTTTCATGAGATTAATGAACCATATTTTGAGAGACTTTATTGGTAGATTTGTGGTAGTTTATTTTGATGATATTCTTATATATAGCCACAATGAACATGACCACATGGATCATATTAGACAAGTTTTGCAAGTGCTAAGAAATAATAAATTGTTGGTAATCTTGAGAAGTGCACTTTTTGCAAAGATAAAGTAATTTCTTGGTTATGTTGTTTCTAAGCATGGAATTGAAGTTGATCAATCTAAAATTGAAGCTATTCGAAATTGGCCAATTCCAACTAATGTGAGTCAAGTTAGAAGTTTTAATGGGCTTGCTAGTTTCTATAGAAGATTTGTGCCTAATTTTAGTACAATTGCTGCCCCTTTGAATGATCTAACTAAGAAAGGTGTTAATTTTGAATGGGGTGTTTCACAAGATATTGCTTTTGATACTTTGAAGGAGAAGTTGATTTCGGCCCCACTTTTAATGCTACCTAATTTTGAGAAACAATTTGAAATTGAATGTGATGCTAGTGGCATAGGTATTGGAGGTGTGCTCATGCAAAATAAACAACCTATTGCTTATTTTTCTGAAAAATTGCATGGTGCACAATTGAATTACTCCGTTTATGATAAAGAATTGTATGCCCTTGTGAGAGTGTTAGAGGTGTGGAAACATTATTTATGGCCTAAGGAATTTATTATACATAGTGATCATGAAGCTTTGAAATTCTTGAAGTGCCAATCTAATTTGAATAAGAGACATGCTAAATGGGTTGAATTTATTGAATCGTTTCCATACATTATAAAACATAAGAAGGGATTGGATAATGTAGTAGCCGATGCTTTGTCTAGAAAGAATATGTTATTATCAAACATGGAGATTAAAGTTTCGGGTTTGGAGAATATTAGAGATTTATATGACAATGATAATGAATTTTCCATGCCATTTAATAAATGTACTAATGTTAAGGCATGGGACAAATTTCACATACATGATGGGTATTTGTTTAGAGCTAACAAACTATGTATTCCCGAGTGTTCTTTGCGTTTATTCTTAATCCAGGAATCTCATAGTGGAGGATTGATGGGACACTTTGGAAGAGAAAAGACATTGCTCATGTTATCGGAGAATTTCTATTGGGCACATATGAGGAGAGATGTCTATAGATGGGTGCAAAGATGCATCACTTGCAACAAGTCCAAGTCTAAGCTAAAACCCCACGGTTTGTACACTCCATTGCCATCACCTAGTACACCATGGGAGGATATAAGTATGGATTTCGTTTTGGGCTTGCCAAGGACAAAGAGAGGGCATGATTCTATTTTTGTGGTAGTGGATCGATTTTCAAAGATGGCTCACTTTATTGCTTGCCACAAGAGTGATGATGCTTCTCACATTGCAACTTTATTCTTTCGGGAGATTGTGAGAATACATGGAGTTCCAAGAACAATTGTTTCGATAGAGATGTCAAGTTCATGAGTTACTTTTGGAAGACACTTTGGGGGAAGCTTGGCACGAAACTATTATTTTCTACTACTTGCCACCCCAAACCGATGGACAAACCGAGGTGGTTAATAGGACATTATCTACATTGCTAAGAGGCATGATCAAGAAGAATTTGAAAGAGTGGGAGGAGTGTTTACCTCATGTGGAATTCGCTTATAATAGAGCCGTGCATTCAACCACTCAATTATGTCCCTTCGAGGTAGTTTATGGTTTCAAGCCAATTACACCTCTTGATTTATTACCACTACCATTACATGAGAGAGTTAATATGGAGGCATCCAAGAGGGCTGATTTTGTGAAGAAGATACATGAGAAGACAAAGGATGCTATAGAAAAGAAAGGAAAGAATGTGGCCGAGAGGGTGAACAAGAAGAGGAAAGAAGTAATTTTTCACTCCGGAGATATGGTTTGGGTACACTTTCGGAAGGATAGATTTCCTACATTGCGAAAATCCAAGTTGATGCCTAGAGGAGCCGGCCCTTACAAAGTTATTTCAAGGATCAATAATAATGCATACAAGATTGACCTCCCAATTGATGAGTTTGGTGTTAGTAATTCTTTTAATGTGGCTGATTTGACACCTTACCATGGAGATGATTTAGCATCGAGGTCGATGCCTTTTCAAGAGGGGGAGGATGATGAGGACATCCCTAGCTTTCCACCTATTGTTGAACATGAAGATCCTCCTATCAAAGCTAATGAAGTTAGAATTGGTCCAATGACAAGATCAAGAACCAAGCTATTACAACAACAGGTGAATTCACTCCTACTTGAATATAATGTTGATAATTGTGAGAGCTTTATACTACCTAAATCTTTGCATTTATGTATTCTTAGGTTTATTGATAACACAAACATGAATGGAGATCATGGAGAGGAGCTACACAAGGATGAGCATGGACTTCAAGAGGAGATGGAAAACAAGTGCTAGCATGGTGAAAACAACAAATAACAATTGTTATCATGATAAGGGGATGGTGCCTCCACAAGATCAATGCACCAAGTGGGAAAACAATCCAATTATGTTATTCCACACTCATACATGAACAAGGCAAGAGGAGGGCGCCCACAAGGAGCATCAATGCGCCATATACAAGACCTAGTTCAATTAGGATTGGTTTGTATACCAATTTGGCCGCACCCCTTGTGTGGGGGTCGGTTTGTATCTATTTTGGTGTCCTAGTAGGAGTCCTAGTCCAATTAGGTTAGGTGCTTGCGCAAGGATAGCCTTGTGGCCGCACCCCCCCCTTTTATATACCCCTTGGGGCGCTTAGGAGAGGGCAGACTACGTTAAAACATAAACCCTAGACCTCTAGATTGAAACTGCTTGTAAGCCTTTCATCTGGAAGTTCATCTGCAAACTTTACGTGATACCTGCTGTTCCACTGGGAATAAGACGGTACAGAACCACTTGTAGTCGGTGGATTACTTGTGCAAGAGTGTGGAGTTGAGAATATCCTTGGGGTTGCTATCTTTTGCATTGGCATCAGGGATCAGCCGGGAGAGTTCTTAGTGGCGCACTAGTTATCATACTGGAGTATCTGTGAGTTCACTGAGAAGATTGGGCCACCCCATATCAGCAAGGGTATATGTTTATCCTTGAAGGAGGCTCAATATCTTGGTGCAGTAAGAAATCAGATTGTTTCTCTTTGTCTACCATTAAATCTGAATATATAGCATGCACGGCTGCAGTTCAAGAAGCAATATGGCTGATAAATTATCTTCTCTGTCTTGATGTGACTAAGCATGCATATGAGACAACCGTGATCTACTGTGATAACACGGCAGCCATTCTTTTCTTCTCGACAAATATCATACCATGGGCTGTACAAAGAACTGACCATGATCTCTTGCTAGGGGAAGGTATGTATCGGGACAAGATGGTTGGTGAGGTGGGCACAAACACTTTTCATTCCAATCCCTATCGTTGTGGTTGGACCAGACTACATGCCAAGACCGTTTATTCCAACATTTTCTCACTAACAGCTCCTTCGACTTATTTTTCTATTCCATTGTTGCTTTCACAATCAATCACTAACCGCATTCTTGCAATTCATGTGCGGTTGGCATCTATTTTCTATTTTTCAAGAGTTGACTCGTCGGGCATGCTTGGCCTTCTTGTCGCCTTCCTTTGTTCCTCTTCCTTCTGCGCAGATACTTTTGACCCACTCCTTTCCTATATCGCGCCCTCTGCCTATTACGATCGATACCCAGAAAGCCTTGGGAGAAGAGGTAGTTCACAAACCTGTACTAAATAAGTAAAAAATGTGCGAATCTCAAAGTGACAATTCAAGCAGTTTACCTCGGCTGTTATGGCATATCCCCGCCTAACAACCAACTGCCAAACAGTTGTTTCATGAAAAACGGAACATTATCATGGCAAAGCAACGTGAATTCAGAATAACCATCGTCGCATTAATCATAATCTTCAAAAGCAAGCTCAAAGTGATGCCCTGGCACAACGAGCTGAACTTGGTCAAAAGGACTAGATCCATAACATAAAAAGGCATCGCTTATTTTTCTCCGTCAGGTCAAATATCACGAACATCACCTGCAAACATCAATCAAGAATTCATCTACACTAATCAACAATTCATCTATATGTTCGTTGATACTCTAACAGTATTGATACCACGAAGCTCACTGTCGAAACCAAGATCGAATGTTGTTGGCTGACTAGCAACGGGGTTATCCAACTTCACTGCCTCATCTATTTCTGCGTATGAAATGCATATTGCAGAAAAGAAAATATTCGTTGCAACGATTAATAAAATAACAATAATAATGATGCTGACCTGCAAATATCGAATCCAACTCATCTACAAATGAGTCTTTGATGGACCGAAGAGAGCATCTCTTTTCGCATAGAATCTGCAGTAAGCTAAGAATATGCCAACTCTTTTAATATGAAGCAGGAAGGAGTATTCATCTACAAATGATCCATCAATGGCAGATTCTATCAAGGTTAATTTCTTAGCTCCCAAAAGCCATCGGGAGATTACTGGCTAATAACAATCAGGGCCATAGTTGAGAGAAAAGGTTATCTAAAGAATACTCATCTTTTTTCTTAGGAAGAAAAAAAGCTTATTTGGCTTATTTTGGAATCCATTATCAGGCTTTTGGTATTCTATATCTATATAATATTAGATAGCTATTTCACAGGTTTTATTTACATACCTCAGTCATGTTATTTGTCTAGCCTTCAATCAGAATAGCCTCTCCACCGGTTCGAAGATTCTTTCGGCATCAATGTGCTTTTGGAATCTTCCTATGAAACAAATAACATTATGGAACAGTTTAGGACAGAACAGGCCTCAGTAGAAAGCGAGCATTTTTCGCGTATAGCCAACCTCGAAGCCCAATTAGCGCACGGGCTGCCCCCTCAACTCAACCCTTACGAGTATGCTAACTTGGTCAGGGAGCATTTAGACGGTTGCAGTTAGTATTGACCACTACCGCCAAGTCCCAAATTCCTAAATTGATGAAGTCCACATAATGGAGCTCAAAAGCCGATTCAAAAAGATACTTTTAGAGCATCTTGAAACCGCACATAAGAAATATTATGAATGAATCACCTTAAAATAACATACGAGAGACAGCTTTCTATTTTTGAGAACAACAAGTCGAACCCAATGAACAATTCCATTCAAAGGAATGTTCTAGAGGGGCCCTTTTCCACTAGATTCGCGATATTTAACAAAATGGAATAAATTATTAACGATTTCTAGAGTTCCGGGATTACTTCACTGATATCTATTTTCGCCTAAGCACGGCCTCTAGGTTAGTTCAAAGTGTAGTACAACGAACTATCGATACACCGAAAACGAGTAAAGATGGATACATAAAATGAAGACATCGTGGATTACCAAATTGGGACGACGATAGGACATTTCACTTTCTTTCGCAATATTTCTGATCATGACTCAACCACTAGCAAAGGGGATTGCTTACTCTCAGCCGCGTTTTCGCTTATGCTTAGTCAAGTGAGGATTCCATTCGAAGTAACATAACAGGAGCACCATCTTCAAAACTTATCGGGATCCGGAGTTTTTCGATAAAAGGTCCCATCCTTCAATATCATGATTGGGTCAACCAGGCCAGATCATAAGTGAAATAGTTTGATCGGGTCGACCAGGTCAGGCCCGATCATGAGTGAATAGAAAATCGAAAACGTACATAGCTGTTCCAGCGGAAATACTTTGTTTAATTCTACCACTTCTACTAGGAGTAGCCTTTTTAGTGCTAGCTGAACGTAAAGTAATGGCTTTTGTGCAACGTCGAAAGGGTCCTGATGTAGTGGGATCGTTCGGATTGTTACAACCTCTAGCAGATGGTTTGAAATTGATTCTAAAAGAACCTATTTCACCAAGTAGTGCTAATTTCTCCCTTTTTAGAATGGCACCACTTAGAATGAAGGGAGAAATTGCTCTACAATTCCGCTCTTTCACTTTTTCTGATGAAGGTATCAGAAAATTTCACTCTCTTGATTAATAGTGCTAATTTCTCCCTTTTTAGAAGCCACCCGGAGAACAATATCCATTTCTGAAAGAGTAGAGGTCTCTCTGGACTTATCTGCTCAGCAAGGGCAATAACGAAGGAAGGTATCAGAAAATTCATTATGACCTAGACCTAAACCAGGCTGATATTGAACAGAGGAGGAGTTCTATACTTCTCGCTGGCACCAAAGAAGTTTCGCCTGATTCGGACCTTTTGTGGTGGTCTGCCGAGGACAGCACCTAAAAACAACCCTTGTGCCATGGAATATTCCCTTTTACGATTGGAGAACCTGGCTTTGATGACATTCCTGAGGAAGGTATTTCCCCTACTAGGCTCGTTGCTTCGCTTATTAAAGATCAGAGAAGCGAATGCCTCTCGTAATTGATTGAAAAGTGCTCGCCTCTAGTTCCGGCAGATGCCTGCCATGTACCATCCGTGGAGGAAGTAGTGGGTTATTGGAAGTATAGGATTATTTATCAAGTGTCACCAAGGATACACCCCACTTACTAAATAGGCCTGTGGATGCGGCATCTGGCTCTATGCGATGAAAGCAATGGGAAATGAGATTCTGGGTTTGATTACTGGTACAAACAAGTTCAAAGCTAGCGAGAGCATAAAGAACGGTAGATTCCATTCAACTGGTAGGTCAAGCCCTTACCCATAACACTTATTCAAAAGGGGCTATTCGAAATCAAGACAAATCCTTTCTCGAGCACGGCATTGAGCACTAGTCTCTTCTCCTTACACCCCTCATAAAATGGGTTGCCTCAATCTTTAGCAAAGTTTTGGTATCTAGCTTATCCAGCTACAGTATAGTATACTCCTTCCTTGCTCGATAGAGCTCTTTGAATCCGCTTCAACTAAATGCGTAAAATAGAGTAATTTCTTCAAAAGCCAGTTTCTTTCGAGAAGGCAGGAGGCCCATAGCGAGTTACAATAGTGCCAGTTCTTGTACGGAAGGCCGTAATTCCGGTAACCTCGACTGCTCTAAGAATGATCCGGGCTAGCGGGCACATCACATCAAAGTTAGGTCATTTGTCAAAAACATGGCAAATAGCTCAGTTGGTTTGGTAAGGGAGCAATTCTCTCACTTAAACCACTCCCATATTAGGTATCCTATCTCGTCTTAAACCCGCATTACCCATAACTTACCACCTGTATCTCCGGAACTCTAATCGCAAAATGACAATGCTTTCGATAGTCTGTACTAAATTATTTTGTACGAATACACATCTCGGCCGTCGGGTAGCTGATCACCATTTCAAAGTCTATATCCGTGGTTCAAGAAATGGAATTGCTATTCTCGATTCAGACAAGACACTGATTTGTTTACGAAACGCTCTTCATTTTATAGGATCTCCCAGTCGTCAAAAAGGCCGTTCCTTCTTTTTAAAGACCAATCAAATATTTTATTTGGAGATAATGGAAGAAATGGCGATCCATTTAAGAAGCAATTTACAAAATGTGAATTCTCATTGTTTCGATGATTCTCAATGGAAGATCGGGGCGTTTTTGACCAATTCTTTTGCAATAAAAAAAAATTCCGTTCAATAAAGAAGAAGATCCATTTTGGGCTGAACCAACAACCTGATTGTGTGGTTATTCTGAATGCAGATAGAAAGTCTTCGGTCATACTGGAAGCTGATCGATCACAAATACCTATTCCATCCTTAGGTGATTCTATGATCCCATGGGAATCCTTTAAAAGAATCACTTATACCATCCCAGCGAATGATCCTATACAATTCGTCTATTTATTTTGTCATTCGATCATGAAAACATATTATTAACAAGAATAAACGGAATTTCTGTGAAGGAAACAACGCCCTTGTCAAACTTAACCTGCGGTTTTTTTCTTCCTCTCCGAGGAATCAACCTAAATCCAAAAAAGGATTCTGGAATTCGATAGCCTTTTTTGCAGCAGTACTTGTACTTGCCGCATTTGGGGTTTTCTTTAAAGTAGATCTCTCTTGGATCCCCCAGATCAAGCTGTGGAATTTTGTATGTCCCTTTCCCAATCACTTTATCACACGATTCGCCCCCTTTTCAAACATATTCTAACCCAAATCCTACTTCTACTTGGAGAAGAGCGCAGTGCCCCTGGGGGGAACAGGGGTGGAAAATCCCACTCCATGGTGGAGAATTGATAGGAGACACATCCAAGAGCTAAAAGTTTCCCTAACTATGCGCAGATGCTTACTCTGATCAGTGTAGGGATTTGAAACCATTCAAGAACGCCCTGGAGTATTCATCTACAAATGAGTCCCCTTCTTGGGATTCTCTTTTTCAATCGTAAAGACTCTTTACCTTGCTTTTGGAACAGGTTCCCCCTCTGCTGTTTACCGGCGATGTTTTGATCCTCTTGAGTTGAAAGAGCAGCAAGGGCAAATGCTTCTACAAGGTCATCAACTCCTCGGGCAACAACGTCACCTGCTTTTTTAGGTTGCTTCAGAGGCTTATGGGTAAGGTCTTTCAAAGGCTTTTGGGGATGAAAGGTTGGCTTCAATAGTCTATCTTGCCTTTCTATTCTCCAGTGTAGGGTGGCATTTTCATTTTCTCTTTCCTAGATCCATTAGAAACTCGTCGTAAATAGCGGCACGTTAGAACATTATCTACATGTTTCCTTTTCTTGTTTCATGGCACATGCTATTGTAAAACATACCTACCGGGGAGAAAAGTACCAGTTTGTGAACATGCCATTCCCTTTCTTCGTGCACTCATTTACTAGATAGTCAGGAACCTTCTTTTGACTTGACCAGCTTACTTGTATAGTAGAGTAGTAGGCCTTTGCTTCTGAACGACCTTACAAAATGGATCAACTAGAAATGAATCGGTGTCATAACGAATTTAGCTAACCGTAGTAGTAAATAGCGTGACACCAAGCAATCGATCAAAGCCAACTCAAGTTGTATGGAAGGTGGACGGTCGAATTACCCAACTGAAATGAAGAAAGCAATCCGCATAGCCGGAGTCCAGTTGGATAGTTCAGGCTACGGAAGAAGACATGATGCCATTTCTCTTATCTATATATGACAGTGGTTTAAGTGATGGGTGATAGACCATGCACTTGCCTTGGATAGTGAGGAGGCATTTCGTCATACAATGTATGGGAGACATTTGATCGTGTTCTCGAGGACTATGAAGACCAAGGAGTCATGAGTAGTGATCCCGTACTTAGTGTACTGGTTTATTTGGTTATCTAATCTTGGTTGGCCCTAATCAAAAGATAGGTCATTCTGTGGGTATTGGTTTTTCATAGGAGAGTTTAGGTTATGGCAGGGTGGGTCAACTCTCATACGGCCGTTCCATTTTTTGTCTCTGGTGACAAAGTCCACTGATTGGTTCTAGGTGTTGGATTATTAATTCATTTTCTTGAGGAGAACAAATACGATTTGAACACTGCTAATAGCTCAATGAGCTGGTTATGTGCTAGATGGTCAATGGCGGTAAAACACAAGAAGACGTGTCAAATTTTGTATGGAGATCCGCATGTCTTAGCTAGGAATGAGCTGTGAACAAAATAGAAATAGTTGTTACTTGAGTCGATAATGACTTTGTGTCGGTTTGCTAGAGTCTATAAATTGGACTGGTACCATGTATTGTAACATAAGCTTTTGTATAAGAGCTGAGATGTAGTTAAGATTACACTTTATCCTCTCTCTGTTTTGTTGCTTCCTTCAATTACCCAACAACCGGTATCAACACTAGGAACCTTCACGGTCAGGGTTTATTTATTAGACCACTATGAACACTTGTAATTGGTTCTTTCTACTTCAGGCATGGTTCTCTCTAGTTAGTGGAAGAGTGTACAACATAGGATTGGTATCAGTCACACATTTAGGAAAGAAAGTGAAAAGGTTCAGTGATCACATAGAATTTTTTTTTAGGCTAGATCTCTTTTCAATCAAGTCAAAGAGGTTGGGACATAAATTAGATGGCTCAAGCACATATTTGAGTTGGACCAGTCATTATCTATAGGTTTCCTTACGGTTAACTGACTCAGTCCACGGGAACTAGCCTTTGTCAAAGTAATACAAAAAAATGCCTAACTCGGTAGCCCATGAGGTTCCAATGGTTAGTTTTGGATTTTTGCAGGTTCAGGCAAGAAAGCAAAGAAGAAGGGAGGATTCTCTATTACCAACTTCCCCCATTGTCCTGTCCTCATTGGTCATTCATCTTTCCGATCTAGTGCCATCGTTCTTCAAGGTGCTGGAGGGTTTGAAGCATACCTACTACCCCTCCCCTGAGCTTAGTTCAGAGTTGCCTCAGCGCGCTCGAGTAATAACTGGGAAAATCAAGGCAGCCTTGGACAGGTCTTCGAGCCAACTTCAGGAAGAAATGCAAGTGAAAGAGAATGCTCTCGAGGGCGCAGGAGTCTTTTCTGTCTTTAGGGTTTTATTTGAAATCCAAACCGAAATGCCTCAACTTGATAAATTGACTTATTTCTCACAATTCTTCTGGTTATGCCTTCTCGGACCCCATCCCCGGGCGGGTCTCAAACTCGTGATCTAAGCCACGTCTGTCTAGCAAGAGTTGAACACATTGAGCTATCATGTTGAGCTTGCTCTTCCTACTTTAGGGCAGAAACCACTCCTATCTTTCTTTCTCTCAATATGCTGAAAGGTGAGAATGTCTTGTGGCGAGCAGCTCTTGGGTATTTGCTTCGTTCGTAAACATTTCTATGTTGTTGCTTTTTCACTACCAATGAGTAGGCAGCTTTGGATGCTTATGGAGATATGGCTTTGGTAAAGATCTGCTTAGCGTGTGCTTTTTCGGGTGCTACTTAGAATAGATCGAGATAGTCAGACTATAACGTCGAGAATGTTATAGCGCAGCGAAAGAAGGACATTCTGATCGACCCGCTTGGCTCTCGTTCTGGTTTGGCGGAAAGGTGAAAAGCACTGAAAGTTTATTCTCGGACTTTGCTCAAGAAGAGCACAAAGCTAAAGCAATTGAAGCAGGTTATACTGAGATGGCAGTTTTTCCACTACGAAATAAATGACGTTTTTGACTCCTTCTGCACCTGCGAGAGCATCAAGTCCTATTTCTATGGTTAGAGATTAGCCTAAAAAAGGAAGATCTCAATGGTCGGGAAACTTCTATCTCGTTCTACTGATGGATCGGGTAGTCCGGAGATGCTAGCTGCTAGGAATAAAAAAGAAGCCTCGGTTTTACCGGGAAAAAAAAAAGGATATGATGGGGTCATTCAAAAGAGGTGGGCAGACAAGGCATGTTGACTACTCGGCTTTTCTAGTGTGCTACTAAAAGGATGGTCTACTACTGAATGACTAATGTCATGGAATTCTTCCACTACTGATTAACTGGACTGCGAAGCCCGGTCTTCCCTTCTCGCCCAACGGCGTATTAGCTATGCGTGATAATTTTTCTAAATTCAATCACATTCAAGAGCATTTCGATAGGTCTCAACAGTAGATACAACCTAAGAAAACTAAAACTTTCCCAATTTAGCTATCATTCTACCAAAAAACAGGTATTTTGGACCTACCATAGAAAGGGGATAATCTAGTTCACTCTTCACGACGTTTTCCTAATAAAAGGATATCCTGTTTTGCAAACCCAACAACTCTTTTTCTACCGAAAGATCATATCTCGAAGTCACATTTCCATCTACACTAGACAGACTATGGGGTACCACAAAGCTCTAACCAGCCCCACCCTACCTCGTTGAAAGAAGATCTCATTCATCTGATGTTGATACTGACGCGAGCAAGGCGATGAAGTCGACGGTGTCAGACGGATAGACAGCTTACTTAACCTTGATGAGTCGATGGGACTTACCAACCTAAAAAGGTGGACTTCCTCGATAAAGGCTTTCTGCAACTAGAAAATGAGAATATGACCTTCCACGACGGGGTCGGGTACGGGATGAAAAAGCGATTTCACGCTTAAAGATCAGTCCAGTCGATGCTATTGAGCGGTGGGCTAAACCTGTCACATATGGTACTTATGAACTCGGTCTCGAATTTGAAAAGCACTCAACAGCATCAGCTGCTCATATTGCTAATTTAGCTGCAGTAAATATGTCACTGCACGATCAGCTTAAGGTGATTCAAGAAGTTGCGAATCAAAAGCTTGAAAATCAAGATGATGAAAATCCTATTAAGAGGAGGGGAAAAGGTAGATTAGAGAGGATGCGTACAGAGAAGGACAGAGAGCTTCTATATACCACTGGATTCCACCAGACTGTTCTGTGGAAAACACGGCACCCTATCCCTTCCCTGACGGGAACCTGGATACCATAGCATAGGAACCTCGAAAATACGTATTATAGGTTGGTTGTCATATCATACCCTTTTAGGTTGGGTATGATGGCGGGCGCGTGCGCGTGCCGACTGCAGAGACTACAAGCCGACGCCGGAAGCGAGTCGCTTCTATTCTCGATTGGATATAGATGGGGAATCTCTATAGATCGTCTTTTTTTCGACAACCTCTCTAAAACGCATACGAGAAAATTGCACTTCACGGCACGGCAAAAAAAAAGAGCTTCGCTCGGTTGGCCCTCCTAGGCTTCCGCCTACTTTCTCTTCTCTTAAGTCTACAACAAGTGGGAGAGGCAGGATTCGAACCTACGTAGAAAACCTTCAACAGATTTACAGTCTGTCGCTTTTGACCGCTCGGCCACTCTCCCCTTCCCGGGGATACGCCCCCCTCAAACAAAGGGTTCCTGAATAAGAAGGATGGCGGCCTTCGTTCTTAAGTTAAGAAGAGCAGATGGAACTATTAGATTTGCTAGCGTTCCGGGAGAATAAATAAGGTCATTTAGTAAGTTCATAACAATTTATGTAAAGAAAGGGGCAAAGCTTCTACGACAGCTTCCCCCTCATTGCCATCGTCGGCCTTCCCCAGCTCCCCTCCTTCGTCGCTTCTGGCTAAGCATCTTTCGGCGGAGGAAAGGAGGCGACTAGTCGCTTCTGGCGAAGCAGCGAGTTCATGAGCAAGTGAATGAACGAGCAGCGAGTGAAGTGCAACAGTCGTAAGTAAGGCTCGCCATGTTCCTAAAAGGAGTGACCATCTTTTCTTCCCTTCTACTGACACTGAGCGAGCAGCAAGCATAGGCAATAGTTTCCGTAGGGGTGGGGCGCAAGCAAGCGTTTTCTGGCTCCGCTAGCTAGCGTACTCTTCTGCTATCAATGAAACCGAAAGAAAAAACCAGTGCCCTTTCGTATAGATCGAGACGCAGTACTTTTTCTTTACTTCTTCCATACTAGGAAGAATGGAAGGAAATCCATCGATAACACTTCTTCCTTATTTTAAGAAATGATATCCGACGCCCGTGGAAAACTCTTTCATTTCATAAAAGTGATTCTTCTTAAGAAGCAAATAGCATTTCCTATTGATTTGTCCCCTGGACTAGACCTATGTAGATTCGGAATTATCCGTCGCTACGCTGTTCCCAAGGACTAGCAAAATCGAAATAGCGAAATTCTTGGGTCATCTCAATGGGTTCAGAAACCACACGTTTCTCTGGATCATCATAGCGTACTTCCACATATCCACTCAGAGGAAAGAAAAACCCACATTGAAGAAAGATATCATCGAGTCTCTTACCACAATCTAGGTGGTTCTCCCGTAGCGTCTCCGGTGGCTACTTAACAAGTTTAAGCTTTGTCTGCCTATCCTAGGTGACCATCTTCGTATACTACAACGAGGGGTGTGTGACATAGAGTTTGTCAAAGGTTTGACCAGTTCCACAAAGGGACAGATGGAATGCTTCTTACTAAAGTAAGCAGATGACCGGAAAAAAACTAGTATATAAAAGATATGATGTCAAAAAGAAGAGAGATTTGATTCAACAGGCAGTTGGTAAGCTGACGCTTCCAATGCAATTCAGAGAATAGATAAGGTGTGGCGCGTATTAAAATGTATTGCTGGGTTCAGCATTCACCTCTCGTTGTGATATTTTTTTTAATCTCAGTCATATGTCAAGCCATGAGTCCATAGGGGTTATGCGAGTTCCATTTCTATTTATACCAGTCCTTTCTCACACTGATATGGGGTGGCCCAATCTTCTCAATGAGCTTCTCTCTCTCTTTTGTATTTTCTGAATATATGTGGATAACTAGTGCTACACTGAGACCTCTCACTTGGATGACCCTCGTTGCCAATGCAACAACAATCAAGCCCTTTGGATATTCTCAACTACACACTCTTGCACAAGCAATCAATGATCACAAGTGGTCCTGTATCCCCCTAATTCCCAATGGAATAGCAAGATATCACGCAAACTTTGACTTGGTATACTTCAAGATGAATGCTTAGCAGCAATACAATCTCAAGGCTAGGGTTTTCTTTGTCTAAATTGTTCTCCCCTAATCCACACGCAGGTGGCATGAATATATAGGTGGAGGGTGCGGCCACAAGGGCTTCCTTGCGCAAGCAACCCACCCTACTAGGACTAGGACTCCTATTAGGACTAGGAGTCCAACTAGGACACTAGGGATACAAACCGATTCCACACACAAAGGAATTCGGCCCAATTGGTATACAAACCAAACCTATATGGAATAGGATTTTAGGAGGCGCATTTGACTTGGTGGAGGCACCTATCCCCTTGTCTTGATGAATGACAATTGTTTTCATGGAATAACAATTGTTATTTATTGTTTTCACCATCTTGCTTTATTGTTTTCACCATTGTAATCTTGTTTTCACCATCTTGAATGATTGTTTTCACCATGATCATGTGGTCTTCTATCAACTCTCCATCCAAGCTTGTGAGAACATAATCCTTAAGCATGTCCTTATCATCCTCCCTTTCTTCAAGACAAGACGTCTCGGCTTGTGATAATCTGAAAGTGGAAGAAACAAAAAGAACAAAGTGTATGCACAATATATGTATCTATAATGGCACTCATTAGTCGTTAGTAAAACATAATATAGTGCAAATGATTTAGGATAACGAAATTTGGATGAAAACAACACATAAAAGTCATAACTTTTCAATCCATAGCAATCATAATTGCATATATAAGTGAAGTTTATTTGAATAGCACATGTATCCAATAAATATTGTGGGAAACCAAACATATGTGTAATATTATGCCCATATGTAAAAATTTGTAATCTATCCCGAGGTAACATATCATGTAATTCGGCCACATTATTATTGGTTATACATATGTAATGTACCATGAAAATTTTAGCCAAGTTATAATCACCAATCAAATAAAATTTGAAATTATTATCATATGTACTAGAATCATCATAACCAAATTTATTCATAGCACATTGCACATCAATTGGGTCTTGTAACATGTCATAATATATAATATCTCTAGATGGTATCTTAGCAAGTACTTCTTTATGTGTAATAAGAACCACATTGTGAAATTTCGAATTCCTCATAATATTATATGGTTGTAAATTATCACATAATTCACTACTTGTTGTTACCAACCGAAATCAATACCTTTATCAATACTAACCTCCTCATGTGTAGTAGGTATGAAATCATCAATCTCTTGTGAATTTGAAGGTTGTAGCTCCCTTTCTTCAAAAATAACCTTCATATCACAAGTAAGAGCTCTTGTATCCGTGGCATAATCCTCCAATTTTTGTGATGATTGTGATGTTTCTTTGTGCTCCCTTTCTTCAATGGCAACCTGTACACAAGAAACAACACTAGGAAAAATTATGTTATTAGTTAAAGGCTCTTTCCACTCGGCCTAGACTTGTCTTCCTCCATAGAATTGGTATTTCCACTCTCCTTCTCTTGAAGCATCTCAATTTTGTGTCTTGATTCATTCACAATCTGTTGTGGTGTCATAGGCCTCAAAATAATATCCTTATTGTTCCAATTCAAGTGATATGTGTTAGCTCTTCCCATATGTGTAACCTTTTTATCAAATTGCCAAGGTCTTCCAAATAACAAGTGACAAACTGTCATGGGAACCACATCACACTCAATTGTATCTTTGTATGGTCCAATTTGAAAATCCACTCTCACCATATGGCATACCTTGATTTCTTCCTTGTTATTTAACCATTGAATATAATATGGTTGTGGGTGTGGATTGTAATGCAACCTTAGCTTTGCACATAGCTCCTTGCTTGCTAGATTTCTACAACTCCCTCCATCAATGTCACCTTGCAAGCCATATTGGGTCCAACAATTGCCTTGGTTTGAAATAAATTGCATCTTTGGCTCTCATCATTGCTAGGAATAACACTCAAAGCCTTGGTGCAAACAATGGTTGGATAATTGGTAGCAAAAGCATTAAGGGGACCATCATCATCATCATCACATGTATCCTCTCCATTAGGATCAGCATCATCTCCACTCTCATACTCCTCATTAGCATTGATCACCATGACTTTCTTATTAGGACAATCTCTCTTAAAGTGCCCTCTTCCTCCACAAGTATGGCATGTCATGTCTCTATGTCTAGCTGTTGATTGAGTAGAACCACTTCCACTAGCTGCAGGTTGTGGTGTTTTCCTTGTATTGGAGATGCTAGTCTCGGGTTTGGATGGTGTACTATCTCGAGTTGGAGTAATTGTAGGTGTAGGTGGTGAAAAGGAAGAGGATCTTGAGGGCCAAATTTTCCTTGGAGCCAAAGTAACCTCCTCGGCCAACCTCTTTTCTGCCTCCCTTGATTGATGTAACAATTCTGTCATATTGTTATATGGCACATGCCTCACAATGCATCTAATTTGAAAAGATAATCCTGACAGAAATCTTTGCATTGTTTGCTCTTTTGCTTCAACAACTCGAGCTCTTTGTAGCACTAATTCCATCTCTTTGTAATATTGATCCACTGAATTTGTTCCTTGCTTCAAATTTTGCAACTTGTCATAGAGAGTCCTCAAATAATTTGTTGGAACAAACCTCTCAGTCATAAGTTGTTTCATCTCAGCCCACGTAGTAATTTCTGGTTGATTTTGTGTTTCCCTCAATCTTATGATGCCATCCCACCACAAGAGAGCATAACCATCAATCCAGAAGATGCTAGCTTGATTTTCCTCTCATCAGTGTAATTATGCATTCTCCATAACTTCTCTATCTTCAATTCCCACATCAAGAACTCCTCAGCATCATCATTATCACATGTGAGAGTAGGCACAAAGAATTTTGGTTTCCCAAGGCCATCCTCTTCTCTATTATCATCCAATGGAATTCTTCTAGGTGGAAAATTGCCACGGCCTCCTAAGCAATGGCTCGGCCTTCTTCATGATTACCACCAAGATTAGCTCTTTGTAATTGTGTGGAGATATTTGCAACTTCCCTTGTAAGATTATTCATGGCCTCTTGAAGAACACGAATTGAATTTGTAGCCTCAGTTTGTTTCTCAATAACCACTGTCAAATCCTTCCTTAGGATATCATCATATTCCTCAATTTTTTTCTCAACTCTATGCTCAATCCGATTAGCAACTCCTTCTCTAAAGAGATTAAAATCTGCCCACGTACATGTATCATCAGCATTCTTTGTTTTGGGCATCAAATCAGCTTTTTCCTTTTCACCCTGCACAGAAGATTCACTAGCAAAACTCATGATTAATGGGTTAGTGAAAATAAATAATCAATGGGTTGTGGTGCCTCTCAAACTCACTCAAACCAGCAAAGAAAGGTTCACTTACTGTTCCAAAGTGAATAAGGATCAACTTACCAACAAGTACCAATGAAAACTGTGTCAAGTGTGAGAAGAGAATACCCAGGCTCTCAAGTGTCACAATGCAAAACAAGGTATTTGGTGGGGCTTGGTTGGGATTCCTAACAACACCAAAATAACAACTCCAATGCACTGCTCAATGTGATAAAAATACTAAAGGAAACACACTCACACTTGGAGACAATTGTGGCTTAGCAAATATATGGTAGAGATTTTGCAAGCACTAGAAAGACACTAGCAAATACTCAATGAAACAGGCACAAGATTGCTCAAAATGTCCACAAAAATTCCAATATGAAATAGCTTCCACTAGTGATATGTAGCTCGGCCTCTTTTGCTTTTTCTCTTCTTTCTATTTTTTTTTATACTTTTTCCTTTTTCTATTTTTTTTTTGATTTTTCAATGGCCTTTGAATCAACTAGGAGCAATATGTAGATGGAAAAAAATTAGTGGCAGATTAGATCAAATGAGCAGCCTGTAGAGCAATAAAATAGCTAGTCTTTTGGGTTTTGGAACCTAAATATAGCTGTAGAATGGCTTTGTCTAAGGCTTGTCAAAGATCAGCACGAAATCCTAGAGATAACAGGGGGTAAACAAAAGAAAAACTATGAAAATCTGATGTTAATTGAGCTCACGGCAGCAATATAGGCTCACGGCAGGAAAACTGCTGGTTTTGTGCCGTACGGCAGCAAACAGAGCGAATTTGGCTCACGGCAGAGCTCACGGCAGAGAAAACGAACCAAAACAGGCCCACGGCAGAGCTCGGCAGCATCGGGTGGTGGTGTGCGTGGTGTAGTGGATGGCGGCAGCGGCGGCAGCGTTTGCGCGCGGTTTTGAGCCCGCGGCAGCGAATCCGAGCGCGGCAGGGAATCCGACTGCGGCAAGGGTGAGGCGCGCGCTGGTAAGGGAATATGGGCACCGCGAGGCGGTTTGGTAAGAGTGTTACGGTGCGAAACCGAGTACGGGTAGGAGCGGCTGGCGGCAGCGATTTGGGCAGTTTTTGTGCCACGGCAGGAACCCGAAAGCAAATAGAATTGCAAATGATATGGATCAAAACAGCAATCGCAGCAATGGAACCTTATGAACCCTAGGAAACTAGATCAACTTGTAAACAAGCTGTAGGTCTAAAAATTCCAAGGAAAAACAAGATCCACAATATTTTTGGTGGGGATTTTCGGATAGCAAACACAAGAACTAGATGAACCCTAAAAAGATGAAAACCTAAAAACAGAAAAACAGAAACGCAAATCAACAAAAAGCAGCAACTAGGTAGATGCAAATTGGTGTTGATAGGCTCTGGCAATGATCTAAACAACTATTTTGTGTGGCTTTTTCTGGATAGGAATAAAAACAACTAAAACTAGGGATAACTTTGCTCACCGAGTAAACCTGGAGAATCTGATACCAAGATGATATGGGGTGGCCCAATCTTCTCAATGAGCTTCTCTCTCTCTTTTTGTATTTTCTGAATATATGTGGATAACTAGTGCTACACTGAGACCTCTCACTTGGATGACCCTCGTTGCCAATGCAACAACAATCAAGCCCTTTGGATATTCTCAACTACACACTCTTGCACAAGCAATCAATGATCACAAGTGGTCCTGTATCCCCCTAATTCCCAATGGAATAGCAAGATATCACGCAAACTTTGACTTGGTATACTTCAAGATGAATGCTTAGCAGCAATACAATCTCAAGGCTAGGGTTTTCTTTGTCTAATTGTTCTCCCCTAATCCACACGCAGGTGGCATGAATATATAGGTGGAGGGTGCGGCCACAAGGGCTTCCTTGCGCAAGCAACCCACCTCCTACTAGGACTAGGACTCCTATTAGGACTAGGAGTCCAACTAGGACACAACTAGGGATACAAACCGATTCCACACACAAAGGAATTCGGCCCAATTGGTATACAAACCAAACCTATATGGAATAGGATTTTAGGAGGCGCATTGACTTGGTGGAGGCACCTATCCCCTTGTCTTGATGAATGACAATTGTTTTCATGGAATAACAATTGTTATTTATTGTTTTCACCATCTTGCTTTATTGTTTTCACCATTGTAATCTTGTTTTCACCATCTTGAATGATTGTTTTCACCATGATCATGTGGTCTTCTATCAACTCTCCATCCAAGCTTGTGAGAACATAATCCTTAAGCATGTCCTTATCACTCACATTTTTTCTTAACCAACATAAGCAAGCTGACCTTAATCAAGGAATTAGGAGAATATAGATACACCTAGCGCTCATAGACCAACAATTACTTTCGGCAAGGATGTTTTCATCGCTCAACTTCCTTACCAACCGGATAGATTATGACAGCATCGGATCCAACCCCAGCCAGTCCAAACATCCATTCAGGCCCCCACAAGTGACCCAGTCTGTAGCGATCGTGTATACAACCGACGGTCTTGAAAGGTGATAACTCTCGTTGTTGACCGTTTTCACTCGCATTGCCAGAGATATTCTATCCAATACCCCTGCCGAGGTATTCTATTCCTCTGTTCCCTATTCTCTATACAGAAACCAAAGGGGAACACAATAGGACTCTATATATATTTTCTATTATAACTTAGCAGTATGTCTTTTATGTATCAATAGGTTACTAGGTATTTACGTTTCTTTAACTGAGCTATACAAAAAGAATTCTAAAAGGTATGCAAGAAAGCCTCCTAATGCAAAAATCTGCCTTCCCACTGACATCTGGCTTATCCCTTTGATCCAAGACTGTGATCTATTGATTCAACCTTGACCCCAGGGGTCTCCTCTCCCCAACTACACTAGGCTCAAGGTGGAATAACGAAAGGAGGGTGCGTGCGATAGCTATGACAGAAGGGGCTTCTTGTTCTCACTTCTATTTGTCTCTTATTTATCTCCTAAAGAAAGCCCTTGTTCCCTCAATGAAGTTCAATTGCTTTTACGAGTGAGTCTGATATCCAGAATTTACAAGCGGATTATACGTATGTAAACAGCCTTCCCGCCTGGTTTGAATGAGGATCCGACCTCTAGCTCTTTACTTTTACTGCCTGTGCAGCTAAGGAAAGACAACTACACTTCCAAGTCCTAAGAGAATACTAGTATACGATCTGTTATATAAATAGGTAAATGTTCCTTTCCATTATGAATCGCGATTGTATGGCCAACCATTTTGGGTAGAATGCTAGATGCCCGAGACCACGTTACTATTGTTTCTTTCTCCTCCTTCATCTTGACCTTTTCTCTTTTTTTTCCCATAAATGATTAGCTACAAAAGGATTCTTTTTTTTTCGCGAACGTGTCACAGCTGATTACTCCTTTTTTCCATTTTTAAGAGTGGCATTCTATGTCCAATATCTCGATCGAAGTATGGAGGTCAGAATAAATAGAATAATGATGAATGGAAAAAAGAGAAAAATCCTTTAGCTGGATAAGGGGCGGATGTAGCCAAGTGGATCAAGGCAGTGGATTGTGAATCCACCATGCGCGGGTTCAATTCCCGTCGTTCGCCCATCGCATTATTGCAAATTCCAAAAATGCAATTTTCCATATTCCTAGTTACGTATTTACTTACGGCGATGAAGAATAAAACTATCGCTATATTTTCCTTTTCCTAGTTCTTCTTCCAAGCGCAGGACAACCCCAAGGGGTTGTGGGTTTTTTTCTACCAATGGGGGCTTTCCCTTCACCACCCCCATGGGGGTGGTCCACAGGGTTCATAACTACCCCTCTTACTACGGGGCGTTTACCTAGCCAACACTTAGATCCGGCTCTACCAAACTTTTTTGGTTCACCCAACATTACCCACTTGTCCGACTGTTGCTAAGCAGTTTTGGGATACTAAACGGACCTCCCCAGATGGTAATCTTAAAGTGGCCGATTTACCCTCTTTTGCAATCAGTTTCGCTACAGCACCTGCTGCTCTAGCTAATTGCCACCCCTTCCACGTGTGATTTCTATGTTATGCATGGCCGTGCCTAAGGGCATATCGGTTGAAGTAGATTCTTCTTTTCTCTCAAAAAACCCCTTCCCAAACTGTACAAGCTTCTTCCAAAGCATACGGCTTTCTAGATGTATGTATATCGATCTCTAGACAGATGGATCTTATATGAATCATATGATGAAGTACCATGAGTGGATATATAGGAAAGGAATCCAAATCTGCTGAATCGCTCATGTTATGATCTTCTACATCCTAGGTCTCCGCGTTCCGTCATCTGGCTTATGTTCTTCATGTAGCATTCAGATCGAATGACTCTATGAAATTACGTCGATACTTCCACATATTATGGGTAACGTAGGAGACATCCCTATTTTCCCCGGGGGTCTTAATTACCACTGCTTAGCTTTCAATTTTAGGAAACCGGAACGCCCCTGGAGTATTCATTGAAAGAAGTCTTGGTGCCGCTGGCTTATGTTAGAAATTGTATAATCCGCCGGCACCTTCTTCCAGTATTCTTAGCTTACTGTCTGCTTCCTGCCTGATCGGTGCTGACTGACTGTTCTTGCTTGTCTTGGGCCTGCTCTAGTTTTGGTGCTGCGGGTCGAATTTCGTGACTTGATGAAGAGGAAGCCGAGTATCTTTGGTCTTGAAGAGTCAGGCCAATCCAACCGCTTGCTCCTGCCCAACTCAGTCTCAGTCGTACCATAATGCGCCTGGACTCAACACTTTTCTTGCTCCAAGACCACCCTCTAGCCCTCATGTCAAATAGATGACAGAATTGTAAACAATCATAGAATGATTTAAGCTGAGGAACATAGAGGTCTCCCACAATTTTTGTCATATACCTCTGGAATAGTGTTGAAATCACACGCCACTAAGCAGGGGCCTAAACCGAGTGGTTTATCTTAGTGTGCTAGCCGCTGCTTCATTTCGTATAGCGATAACGCTTTCTCTTTCTTAGCGCTCCACCCCGCGGAGAACTCTGGTTGCGCTTTGGTTGGCTTTCTCTTTTTTTCGATTTTCTCTGACTTGACTCAGCTTGACCTACTTGACTCAGCGGTTAGAGTATCGCTTTCATACGGCGAGAGTCATTGGTTCAAATCCAATAGTAGGTAAAACCGGCCGAACCCCGCTTTTGCCAGCATGACAGCAAGCACAGACTGGCATCAAGGAGTCGAATGACCAAAGCATCGGTTGCTTCCACTTGTTTGTTGCCTTCTTCGACCGACAGACAAGGTACCCCCCTCTTTTTCTCTTCATGTATGTGGGCTGCCTGCCCCGTCCCGAATGGACGAACAGGAAGAAGCAAGCTGAAGAAAGGCGCGAGAGAGAGTTGATACTCCCCTCTTCCACAATTAGGTGAAGACCAGGAGGGCCGTCCACCTCACGTCAACCTTCCACTTCCCTCCCCTCGATAGGTCCCAGGTGGGCGGACGAGTGCGACCGGAACAGCCTCTTGAGCCTTGGCCTCCAAACGCTCTGCTAACAGAGCAGAAATCCGGAAGATTATTTAAAACGAATGACGCGCGTCAGGCGACGATCCAACCAAGGCTATCGTAAGCCTGACCCGCTACCACAGCATCCGTCCAACTTAACTCTGCGGTTTCAGGTCGAGCTCTTCCTCTAGATGCGACGAATCCAATCTCTATTGAAATCAGAATCTCGGTTAAGACTAAACACATGAACGGGCGCCCTGAATGAATAAGAAATAGCAGCTATAACAGAGAGTTGACTGTTGCCCCAGATCTTACAATGTGGTTCTCTACTTTCGGCTGGCAGGCAGACCCGCGTAGGGCAACGAAAGAGTAGACAATGGTTCTGACAGGGGTAACTACTACCAAGAAGATCACTTGAAGCGAACTCTGAGAGATGAAGAGAGAGAAGTTAGCCGCAACCGATCATCGGAGGAAGCTGGCTTACAAGAAACTGATGGCACGATCGGAAAGTTTATGGGCAACAGGTCGGCACGAATAAAATGAGTCCACCGCCTGCCTGGCACTGTATGGGTATAGGTATGGCGTGCAGGCCAGCCTCCCTTGGATTTTAGGTGATTAACTACCGAAGCGAAGAAAAGGCTGGATCAAGAAAAGGGGGGTACTACGAGCCCTCTGCCCCACGCATCTAACCAGCTCGCGTGGTTCACCGGTTCCACCGACGTCACCCTTAGATAGAGTTATTCAGTCGATACAGAGATGCGCTTAAAGTGGGGGGTGTGCTGTCCCTATTGGGCTGGGCCCTTCCCCATAAGGCCCCACCGTCGGGGCATAAGCGCCCTCTTGCTACCCATATGCAAGGCGCCGTCTTAGCCTTGCCTTCCCAGGATCGCTCCCACACCTGTCACGTTCGTGATCGGCCTCCTCAACTGTGTATCGATCGAAAGGCAGGGCGGCAGAGCCCCCAACCGACGGGAGTAGTTACGTCCAGTATGTCCCCCCTCGATTCCCGACATGCTATGATACCCCAGGGTGGGTAGGAGCGGGTCGAGTCCGTATCACCGCGGAACAACTGCAGCGTCCGGATCTGATCTATCTACTCGGCAATTCATCCGGTGACTTCACGGTCGCCGCCAAGAAGAAGAAGCCAACCGATGAGATCCATGGAGCTATTCTGAGATAGCAAGCACTAGCTCCCAGTGCGACTTCATAAAAAGCAATCAAAGATAAGATCGAAGAAAATGAAACGCACGTGGTGGTCATTATAGCGGTTCCTTCAGATCCTAGAAAACGTCCAAAAAAACCGGCTACGGAACTACCGAGCAAAGGCAAAAAGACAATAAGTAGATACATAAGATCGAGTCTCTTAAAAAAAAATCATACAATGTTCAAGCGGCCTGTCATTGAGACAAAAACGTGTTAAGCATATAAGCACTTTCGACTTGATTTGCAGTGGTCAGTTACGCAAGACGGGAAGAGAGTTTCCTTCTTCAGAGTCCTTTTATCCCATCCCAATATTAAGGAGAATGTGTGGGCCTTTACTGAAAGAAGATGGTTGATCCCTTGCCGACTCATTCCATCCTCCCCCCGGTGGGTCTTCCTCTTATTCACTCTCGCGAGCAAAGAAGAAGAGAGACAGCATTCAAGCCAGCAATGGACTGAGGTATGAGACGATAAAGGTAAAGAGAAGGGGCCGTCGTTGGTGCGTAACAGATCTTTCCTATCTACGATCTTTCTCGGTGCATAAGCGAGGCTTCGCGGTCGAAGTACCACATAAGCAATAAAGCCAATAGACCTTGAATAGCCTGTACGAAATAACTTGTGAAGAGGATTTACTTTACTATAGTATAAAAATCTTGTACGCAAGTTGGCACAGCGCTTTCAATCAATCTCGCTCATCTGGTCTGCCGGTCAAATCAGCGATCATGCCCCCCTTATTCTAGCGGAGGAACAGCTTCATCGGATTCATTCCCTTGCTAATCCGCCTTCAAGCCTTTTACCAGCAGATGAATACTTAATCTATCCCCTCTGCGCACGGAAAGGGAAAGCTACTCTTCATTCAAGAGTATATGCCGAAAATCCTATGTTTGGAGTGACCATGAACACACTGCTTGAGACCCTTCTTTCGTGAGACAGTTGTGATTCCGCTTTCATGTTTTGGATTGAGCTTTGTCACTCTTTCTATGCCTCTTTCTTTTTCTTGGAGGACAACACACACGCGGCGCTAAGGTTCCCGTGGCAACTGAACTAGGATTCGAAGCCAGGATGAGCGGATCTACCGCTCCAGGTCCTTTCCTATTCTTATACTAATATGTGTAAGTTCCTTGCGTTTAGAACTAGAACGTGAGGCATAGTAATGGCGCATGTGTGATATTCTATTGATCCTGTTTAGGCTGCTTTAGGAAAGCACTCAAGCAGGAATGGAGAAAATGTCTTCTGCTGCTATCTTATCTGCTAAAATGGACAAAATCTTCTCTTCTTCTCTATGTCACTAATCAGAGTCGGAGAGACCCATGAGACTTTCTTTTCTCCCGGCAGGCTCTAGCGCTACGGCAACGCTTATGGCTGCAATCCTAACTGCAATGGCCCTCGCGGATTTAGTGCACCCAATCCATTAGGGGTTCCTGATAGTGAGATTCCTCTAGTCAAGTCTAAGGATTGAGTATGAGGGATTTCATCCAGTCTGTTTCCATTGCGGAATGTATGGTCACAGAATAGACTCATGCCCCGGCTTATATATAGTATGCTGCTTGGAAGGCCTTGGATTCACACGTCTGGTGCTGCCCCGTCTTCTCCGCATCAAAGATGGTAAGCCGGTGGATACCGATTCAGGAAATAGCGATATAAAGAATACATATGATCTAAATAGCGATCCAGTTAGTGAGATCACCCTATGCCCAATATTCCTAATAGTAAGCTTATAGGCGGAAAGAATGGAAGAGGATTGAGTAGGCCGGTATTGAATTTGCAAATAGGTTGCCTTCAGTAATCCGAGTAGGCAAGTAGGGTGTCAGTGATTATGCTAGAAGGGCCAAGTGGAGATGCTAGTGTTGAATCTCTTCCTATGCTGAGTTTTCATATAGCTTCTGCGGCAAACACCTTCCATGGTCGATCAGGCGTAATCTCCATAACCTACAGTTGTCACGTCTGAGAGGTAGAAGCTATCTATCCAATCCAATCCTTCTCCAAAATGCACCATGACCGATCCAATTACTATAGAGCCAGCAACATCCCCTAAAGCCAATGCCACTCTCATCCTTTTTCCAATTCAGATTTGGTAGCATGTTGAAGCTGTGGAATGGTGTTTGTTGGTGAGTCAATTTTATAGAGATGAAGCAGTGTTACTTTCCAGTTTTTCACTTCGTTCGTTACTTTCCAGCTTCAGGAGCTTTACTATAGTATAGTAGGTAGTAGGAAGGCGAGTGATGGGTAATCTCGGTCGGTAAAGAAAGGTACTAGGGATTGACCTAAAGCTACGACGTTGGAGAAGTTCATAGGTTCACACGTTGAAAGAAGAACGTCGGATTGAGACGAGAAAGCAAGTGCAAGGCATTCAATAAGGTAAGCTAGGGTTGGCAGAGAAGAAGGATAGAGAAGAAATAGAAAGAATCGAATACAAAACAACTCCGTTGATTGAATGTCAAAGCCTTCGGCCCTTCTTCTTTCTCAACTTGAAAGCTCTTGCTTAAACCGATTGTTTTTCCTCCATCTCTCTTAAAGTTTGAAGTAATCATTTATTTTTCATTCCAATTCATGTCCTGAAGCTTTGCAAGGATCGAATGTTTTTCTTTTCAGATTGAGCAATCTCCAATCACCTTAACCAAAGTAGGATAGGCCAGTGGTTAGAGAGAGTCAGGGAGTTATTGGTAAGGGCACATACTTCTAGGGGAAGGGTTAAGCCAGAGGCAGAGGCAGCAGGTCTAATTCCTGAAAAAACTAATAATACCTTGCTCGAGAAAGGATAAGACATGGCTATCGCTTCGACAGCTTCTCCGGATGAAAAGACGCCACCAATGGATGGAGTTGGAGGGACACGGAATCCTTCCTAAGATGTGCCTAGAGAGAACAATCCTTTCAGAATCTCGTACGTCTAAGTGATCAACTACTTGTGCCTCCGAAAAGCTAGAAATCAGTAAAAGGAATGATCTACAGATAGAGGGTTCAAACCATATAGCAGCACTCATCCCGCCCTGACCCGAGTCCCCTAGCCTCTCAGCTTCAGCAGTTGTTGTAAGGAGAAGTAGCAGGATTGTTAGTTTATGTGCCGAGCAGGCGCAGGGATGATGAGAAGAGAATTGCGTAGAATAGAAGCAGCTAAGGCTCCTTCCTCTTCAGATTCCTACTAAAGGGCGGCAGGTGAGTGAGTCGGCCGCATTGTTCCATCAGTGTGTCAAGCAAGTTAGAAGAATAGCTTGTGCTTGTAGTACAACAGTTGCTGCAAGAGCAAGAGCTACTGGTAAGGTTTAGTGTACGAGCCAGATCAGAACCTGAACTCGATTTGTCACTGTGCGCCGCTAGGGCAAGGTCAGAATGAAGATAGCAAGGGACGTTACTCCAACTAGAGTAGTGAAATACCGAAATCAAGGAATCTCTCCGGGAAGACAGTCAAGGAAAGGGAAAGATTACTCGTATAAGAAAGAAGAGACTTGGATTCCGGATTCCAATCTTTGATCCAGTTTTAGGCCAGTGCTCAAACTTTGAGAGAAAGAGCTTTTCCCTCAACTTCACTCCCTTGACTTGACTCCCGACCGATGATCCTACTAACGTCATTTTGACAGCTATGGATATGGAATTCAAGCATGCGTAGACACCGACCATATAGATTCTCTGACCTCTGCCCTGGAACCCCACATCGGGAGGCTGCCAGTACGTACTGCTATTTGACCTCGATACCCAGTCCGCTGATAAGAAAACTTCTGTTTCACTTAGGTGCTGCCAGTGTGGAAGAGGAGATTCGAGCATCATAAGTGAATACGGAAATCCATCTGAACTGGTATCCATCCCTGGTAAGTAAGCTTCCTCGCTCGGTTTGTTTGCTATTGCTATAGATCGATCCTTAAGAGAATCACTGGCCCGGCTATCTCGAGGGATGGGATGAGAATTGGAATGAGAATAGGAATTGGAGAACAGAAGCAAGTGTGGAAATGTTACTAATGTCAATTAAAAGAGTTGGCATCGGATCAGTGGTGTCGTTCGGATAGAGGGAACGAATAGTGGGTGAAATCCATAAATCTTCTTTCCTTTTGGGGATGAGAGCGACTACACTACATAATTGGAACTTGCCTTTGCTTTATTGCCTTAGCTTCATTGGTATTGGAATGAATTGTCTTCTATGTGGAGATCCAAGGCTTGGTTTTCTAGCTAGAAAGCCGTTGCTAGCATCTGTTTGATTGCTGGGTTGGGTTAGCAAGTTATTTATTATCCATTGGCCACATCGCGATAGCCGTACTAGAACTTGACTTTCCCATTCTTGAGACTGGCCTGGCCACTACTTTGTTTGATTTTCTTGTCCGGGGTTGATGGATTTGCTGCTCTAAGGCATTGGAGGTTGATAGGCCCTTGCTTATAGGTTGATTGCTAGGTGAGGCAGATTTCGAATACTTGCTTCTCGCCATAGAAAAGAAATGCTTCTGAGCTCCCGATAGGAGATATGGTACCTAAGGAATCGATGTGCCAGAGGTTTTGCTTTGGTGAATGTACACGCTACAGATCCTTTTTCTTGCCTGGCATCGCGCCTATGCTCTCTATTCTCTCCTGCTGGGTGCCCCAGGCATTCTATCACTAGGTGATAGTTGTTCATTTCACTCTACAAGTTTTTGCTCCAGCAATCTACTTCCCATCCCAAAGGTCAAATCCGATTCATTGATTTCGATTCAAGAATCAAGAATTTCGTAGGTAGAGGGGGCCAAGGTGCCAGAAACATGGATTTCATGGAAACAAGGTAATCCGTAGTTGGTAGCAGATGTTCCGCGGGATCAGATATCTCCGTCTTGTCTCTGCATTCGAGGAATGCTTGTAGCTGTGCTAGGCGTGAGAAGAACTCTACAATACGATTTCTACGATTGGTACCAGATTGGAATTCATTCTCTGAACTCTCCTCTAGAGAATGGCCTGGCTAAAGAGAGTGATAGATCCATCGTGTGTGTGGAAACTAAAGCTAGGCGCGCTATTCGTCTCAGCCGTATTCTCATTCTGGGAAAAGAAAAGGTATGGCTCGTTCTGGGAAACGATCAGTAGTAGTGGTGGATGGCAGGTATGGAAGGATCCCGGCAAGTTCCTATCTGAGATTACCACCGGCCCTGCCCTGAGCTGACTTCTTTTGCTAGTAGTGAAGTGCGTTTTCACTTAGCTGGAAAAGTCCATAATCCGATTTGACCTCGGGAGCCTGTCCACGGATCTGATCAAAGTATGATTCCCTAGTGCCAAAGTCCTAAAGCCTATGGCGCCAAGCATGGGGAGTCCGCGGAGAAGAAAAACTCTATTTCGCTATGGGCCAAAACTAGTGTTTTTTCGGATTTCTGGTCTAGTTTAAGTGCAGGGCTAGAGAGTTCTCTTCCAGTATTCTTAGCTGACTGTCCGCTTGCTTGACTCGAACAAATAGCTTTTGTTTCCACAAGGCAGATCCCATTCCTCGAATGCAAAGGACAAGAAAGACGGATTCTGGCTGGAAGGAAGGGTTCTCGTATTGGTTCTTCTGGTGCGCTACTTCCTTGTGCTGTGCCAGATTGGAATTGGTATCGGAATCCTGGTTGGTAGAAGGAAGCTCGGGTATTGCTTATTGTTGAAAGCACTCGTTTGTTCCGGCTCGTGATGTGTCTGACGCATGCATAGAATCAAGATCTATTGAGACCAGGATGTTTGTTTCTTCCTCGAAACAAGAGATACGCTCTGGCTTATTTGCATTCGACCGGAGAACCTCACTTATCAACTGCCCTGGATTGGATCTACTTACGATTTGAGAAACTGGCTCCAGACCCTGTTTTTGATGCAGAATCGGTGGTTCCTTCTCTTTTTCGTGATTTCCATCCATAAATCAATGGAAAGAGCACTTTATTCAGTGAATTGACACGTTCCTGATGCTTTTACAGTAGCAGCAGTCTCGGTAGCAGAAGTAGATCCGAGTGTAGATACCGGGATATCACACTATTGACTATTTCAATTCATTCATCTGCTCGTATCAATCAAAGTTTCCTATCAAGCAATCCCAGCAGCAATCAAGTTGGCACCCACTATATAAGATGCACTATTTCCTGATCTTGTCCCAAACCCAACTCGGCACTTTTTAGACCTGGCCTGGATCCCTCCCTTCTCCGACATATATGCAACCTTAAAGAAAAGAGACCACTCTCAGAACGACCCTTCGGAAAGCCCCACAAAGCTATCCCAGAAGAAATTGTATAACTTGGCCAAAGTATTCACTTCCAGTTCCTTTGCAATAAGATCACAGTAGATACTGTTTAGAAGGTTCACTCTCTCGTCTACAAAAAATAGATGTGTGCTTACTTCTTGGAGATTGACTCCTGCCGGTAAGTGCACACCCTCAGTAGTATCTCTATAGACTTTATAGAGTATTTCCAATTGATAAATGATTTGTTCTTTAAGAACATCTTAGGATATATCAGTTACTTGTGTTTCAACATTAATAGCATTTATGTGATGGATCATCCGGCCAGCCCTAACGGCGACAAGAATAGCTATCGACAATGACAAACCCAATGATACAATATACTCAAATATAATCGTTTCCATAAAAATCTGCCATCATTTTTTTAGTCATACTTGTCCCTTAGCGGACTCACTCTTGTCTTGCTTCATCTAAGGAGTGATAAGTGCCAGGAGTCTGCCTCTAGCATCAATACATGTCCTAGTTACGAACAAAGAAGCGGTGCTGTCTCCTTAGCGTTAGCGGCCTTATGCCTATTTCAGTATACGCCCGTGTCAATATGTCTAGACTTACCTATACCCATGCTTCCTTCTTCTTTGACTAGCTTGCTTCCCCTATCAAATAGAACGGGAATGACTGTGATGAGGACATGCCTAAGGATTATGTGATCACAAGAGAGTTGATAGAAGACCACATGAACATGGTGAAAACAATAAAGCAAGATGGTGAAAACAGTTCATAACAATTGTTATTTCAATAGAACAATTGTTATTCATCAAGATATGGGGATGGTGCCTCCACAAGATCAAATGCACCAAGTGTGGAAAACAATCCAATTATGTTATTCCACACTCATACATGAACAAGGCAAGAGGAGGGCGCCCACAAGGAGCATCAATGCGCCATATACAAGACCTAGTTCAATTAGGATTGGTTTGTATACCAATTTGGCCGCACCCCTTGTGTGGGGGTCGGTTTGTATCTATTTTGGTGTCCTAGTAGGAGTCCTAGTCCAATTAGGTTAGGTGCTTGCGCAAGGGAAGCCTTGTGGCCGCACCCCCCCTCTTATATACCCTTTGGGGCGCATAGGAGAGGGTAGACTACGATTGAATCAAACAAACCCCATAGCCCCTAGTTGAAACTGCTTGTTAGCCTTTCATACTAGTGGTTCATCTGCAAACTTTACGTGATACCTGCTGTTCCACTGGGAATAAGACGGTACAGTACCACTTGTAGTCGGTGGATTACTTGTGCAAGAGTGTGGAGTTGAGAATATCCATTGGGTTGCTATCTTTTGCATTGGCATCAGGGATCAGCCGGAGAGTTCTTAGTGGCGCACTAGTTATCAATTCAGAAGTTATCTGTGAGTTCACTGAGAAGATTGGGCCACCCCTTATCATCTTGGTATCAGATTTACAGGTTGCCTCGGTGAGCTATCAAATTTCCCTTTAGATTTGAGTGTTTTTATTTCCTATCCAGAAAATTGCCCCACAAAAATAGAGTAGATCATTGCCATAGCCTAGATATCACCTTAGTTGCTTTACTTTTGCTGTCATTGTGCTAGATTTTGTGTTCCTTTTTCTTGTTTTTAGTTTACTTTTTTTTCGGCTAGATCTAGGGTTCTTGTTGTTCTTGCCGAAAACCTATCCAAAATACCAAAAAAATTCGCTTCCGAGCCACCATTTTCACCCCCCAATCCGATTCCACCTCCTCCCTGCCGTGGCACCAAAACATACCAAATTCGCTGCCGCCAAACCCCCCCTAGTTGGTCTCGGATTCGCCTTCCCACCGCAAGCAATCATCGCTGCCACCCTGCCCTACTCGCTCTCGGATACCATCCACCTCACGGTTACAAAACCCCCCCGCGAGCCCGCATCACCCTTACCAAATCACATCCGCGCGATCCACCCCGCGGCAGAAAAACTCTGCCGCCGCTGCCGTACTCGCTGTGCTACACGTAACACCCGCGCGCTCCAAATCCACCGTAACGCGCTTACCCGCAGCCGTTTCGCGCGCGCGCGCTCTGCCGCGGCACAGGAACGGTGATTTTTGCTGCCGCGCGTTTCTGCTCACTGCTGTTTGCTGCCGCGGTACGGTTTTCACTCGTTTTTCTGCCGTATTGTTCTGCCGCGGTACCAAAACCACTGATTTTGCTGCCGTGAGTCTCAAGTGCTGCCGTGAGCTGTTCTAAGTCATTTTTCCACTAGATTTCTTTTGTGTTCTCTTTTATTTCCTGTTTTTCATCACTAGGACCATCACCTCCATACCTTGTGAACCATAGCCACAACCTTTCTACAGCATTCAAATAGGAACTTTCCCACAAGTATAGCTATTTTGTGCTCTGACAGGCTGCTCATATTTCATCACCACCATTGTGTTCACTTGTGTTTGGTTTATTGTTGCTCCTAGCTTAGTGTAAGGCCATTGAAAAATTCAAAAAAAAATAGAAAAAAGCAAAAAGTATAAAAAAAAAAAAAAGAGAAAAGAGAAAAGAGAAAAGAGAAAGTGCAAAAAGGCCATATCATTGCTATTGTTTACTAGTTGAGCTTGCCATTGTGACACTTGGTTTTTCTTTGAGCAATCTTGTGCCTGTCAATAAGAGCCTAGCTAGTGACTTCTAGTGCATTGCAAAACTCATCCATATATTGCATTGCCACATTTGTCTCCATTGTGTGAGTTTCCTTGGGTATTTTTTTATATCTTCACTAAGACAGCAAATAGGATTGTTACTTTGGTGATTGTTAGGTATCCATACCAAGCCCCACTAAATAACCTTGTTTGCTTTTGTGAGAGTTAAAAACCTGGGTATTCTCTTCTTCACACCAAGTACTTTAATTGCCTCTACTTGTGGTAAGTATCTCTATTCACTTTGGAGTGGTAAGATATCCTATTGTCTTGCTAGATTTTTGAGTGAGTTGTGAGAGGCACCACAACCTATACTTGTTTCTATTACACTAACCTACTAATGGATCTTTCTAGTGGTGATCTTGTGCAGCAAAAGAAGGACCATAAAGAGGTTAATTGGAGAGAGTATGAGGCTCTTAGAGATGTTTTGGCAAGGAGATATTGGACAATCATAATGGACTCAAACAATTTGTTCAAGATGCATGTGATCCCTTATATGAGGCTCTCCAAGCTATGGAGACCAAGATGGAGGCCACACACAAATTGGCCGAGACTAATGGAGGGGAAGTGAGATCAATTCATGATTCTATTGCTCAAATGACTACTACCCTTGCTGGACTTCAAACCATGATTCAAACAAGAATGCCTCTTATTGATGATGACAATGCTAGTGTCCATAGTGATGCTAATAATGGAGTGGAAGCTATTGGTGCAAGAAACCAAGTTCATGGCCGAAATAGAGAGGAAAGAGGCCTAGGAGGATATAATGGCCGAAACCAAAATTTTGGAGAAAGAAGAATGCCAAACAATGTGGTGCAAGCTAATCCTAGAGAAGATGGTTTGAGTAAGCCTAAATTTTCTATTCCATCATTTAGCTTTGATAATATGGATGTGGAAGAATATTTGCTATGGGAGTTGAAGATGGAAAAATTATGGAGAATGCATGAGTACAATGAGGATAGAAAGATCAAATTGGCTTCAAGTGAGTTTTGATGGTTATGCTCTTAGATGGTGGGATGAGCTTTTGAGGAAGAGACAAGAAGATGGAGAATTGCCCATTGTCACTTGGAACAACATGAAGAGGATCATGAGAGATAGATTTGTTCCACCCAATTACACATAAGGCAACAATTTGATCAATTGCAACAATTGAGGCAAGGAACTATGAGTGTTGATGCTTTATTATCAAGAGATGGAGCTAATTATGCAAAGGGCACGTGTGAGAGAACAATTGGAGCAAACAATGCAAAGATTCCTTTCGGGTTTGAACTACAAAATCAAAGGCATTGTGAGGCATCATCAATACCAAAATATCCATGAGCTATTACACCATGCAAGGGAGGCCGAAGCACATATTCTTGAGGAAGCAAAAATTACCAATAGAACAAGGGATAGATTTCAATGGAGATCATCTACCACTCCTAGTACACCACCTCCACCAATTCCATCTTCCAGTTTTTGAGGTGATCCATCATCCAAACCGAGCCTAGTGTGTCTAATACAAAGAAATCATCACATCCAGCAGCAAGTGCTTCAGGTTCTAGTGCTCCTACTACAAGGAATAGAGATATGACATGCCACACATGTGGAGGAAAAGGGCACTTCAAGAGGGATTGTCCAAATACAAAAGTGATGGTGATCAATGAGAATAATGAGTATGAAACAGGTGATGATGTTGATCCCAATGATCTTGATGATGATGGTGGTTATTTGAGTGATACTCCTTTGGATGCTTATGCTACTACTTTGCCATCTATTATATGCACACAAATTCATTAAGTGTGGTGCCTAGTCCTGAAAATCAAAGGTGCACTCTATTTCAAACAAAGGCTGTTATTGGTCCCAACATGGCTTGCAAAGTCATTATTGATGGAGGAAGTTGCAGAAATTTGGCTAGCAAAGAGTTATGTGCAAAACTCAATTTGAATATATGCCACACCCTTCTCCTTATCATATCCAATGGTTGAGTAGCACAGGACAAATGAAGGTTTCTTTTATGGTGAGAGTGGAGTTCCAAATTGGACCTTACAAGGATGTCATTGAGTTTGATGTGGTGCCCATGACAGTTTGCCATCTTTTATTGGGAAGACCTTGGCAATTTGATAGAAGTGTGAAGCATGAAGGAAGAGCAAATACTTATGAGCTATATCATCATGGGAAGACTATTGTTTTGAGGCCCATGACTCCACAACAAATAATACAAGAGTCCCAATCCAAAATTGATATGAGAGTAGAAGAAAGAGAGAAGGATGAGGGAACACCCAAAATTCAAGCCATGGAGAAGGAGAGCAACACCAATTCGAGTGGAAAGAGCCTTTTAACTAATGCCATAATTTTCCTAGTGTTGTTTCTTGTGCACAGGTTGCTATTGAAGAAAGGGAGCACGAAGAAACATCACACAATTTGAAGGAATATGCCACGGATACAAGTATGTTTGCTTGTGATATGAAGGTTAGTTTTGAAGAAAGGGAGATACAACCTTCAAATACACAAGATATTGAGGAAATTATACCTACTACACATGAGGAGGTTAGTATTGATAAGGGTATGGATTTCGGTTTGATACCTACAAGTAGTGAATTATGTGATAATTTTCAACCATATAAACTTATAAATTCGAAATTTCACCATATGGTTTTGTTTCACATAAAGAAGTACTTGCTATGATACCTTCTAGTGATATTATATACTATGACATGTTAAAAGAACCAATTAATATGAAATATGCTATGGATAAATTTGGTTATGATGATTCTAGCACATATGATAATAGTTTCAAAATTTACTTGATTGGTGATTATAATGTGGATAAAATTTTTATGATACATCACATGTGTGTTACTTATGCTAAGTGGCCGAATTACATCATGTGTTCTCTTGGATAGATGATTATAGAGATGATATTATACCTATGTTTATTTCACCACACTATTGGTTGGATACATGTACTAGTAAATCAAACTACACTTATATTTGCAATTTTGATTGCCATGAGATGAAAGAATATGATTTTTATGTGTGGTTTTCATACAAATTTCGTGGTCATATGATATATACACTATATTGTGTTTTGCTAACAACTAATGAGTACCATTATATATACATATATGGTGCATACACTTTGTTCTTTTTGTTTCTTCCACTTTCAGATTATCACAAGACGAGGACGTCTTGTCTTGAAGAAAGGGAGGATGATGAGGACATGCCTAAGGATTATGTGATCACAAGAGAGTTGATAGAAGACCACATGAACATGGTGAAAACAATAAAGCAAGATGGTGAAAACAGTTCATAACAATTGTTATTTCAATAGAACAATTGTTATTCATCAAGATATGGGGATGGTGCCTCCACAAGATCAAATGCACCAAGTGTGGAAAACAATCCAATTATGTTATTCCACACTCATACATGAACAAGGCAAGAGGGGGGCGCCCACAAGGAGCATCAATGCGCCATATACAAGACCTAGTTCAATTAGGATTGGTTTGTATACCAATTTGGCCGCACCCCTTGTGTGGGGGTCGGTTTGTATCTATTTTGGTGTCCTAGTAGGAGTCCTAGTCCAATTAGGTTAGGTGCTTGCGCAAGGGAAGCCTTGTGGCCGCACCCCCCCTCTTATATACCCTTTGGGGCGCATAGGAGAGGGTAGACTACGATTGAATCAACAAACCCCATAGCCCCTAGTTGAAACTGCTTGTTTAGCCTTTCATACTAGTGGTTCATCTGCAAACTTTACGTGATACCTGCTGTTCCACTGGGAATAAGACGGTACAGTACCACTTGTAGTCGGTGGATTACTTGTGCAAGAGTGTGGAGTTGAGAATATCCATTGGGTTGCTATCTTTTGCATTGGCATCAGGGATCAGCCGGAGAGTTCTTAGTGGCGCACTAGTTATCAATTCAGAAGTTATCTGTGAGTTCACTGTGACTTTCTAGTGCATTGCAAAACTCATCCATATATTGCATTGCCACATTTGTCTCCATTGTGTGAGTTTCCTTGGGTATTTTTATATCTTCACTAAGACAGCAAATAGGATTGTTACTTTGGTGATTGTTAGGTATCCATACCAAGCCCCACTAAATAACCTTGTTTGCTTTTGTGAGAGTTAAAAACCTGGGTATTCTCTTCTTCACACCAAAGTACTTTAATTGCCTCTACTTGTGGTAAGTATCTCTATTCACTTTGGAGTGGTAAGATATCCTATTGTCTTGCTAGATTTTTGAGTGAGTTGTGAGAGGCACCACAACCTATACTTGTTTCTATTACACTAACTAATGGATCTTTCTAGTGGTGATCTTGTGCAGCAAAAGAAGGACCATAAAGAGGGAGTTAATTGGAGAGAGTATGAGGCTCTTAGAGATGTTTTGGCAAAGGAGATATTGGACAATAATGGACTCAAACAATTTGTTCAAGATGCATGTGATCCCTTATATGAGGCTCTCCAAGCTATGGAGACCAAGATGGAGGCCACACACAAATTGGCCGAGACTAATGGAGGGGAAGTGAGATCAATTCATGATTCTATTGCTCAATGACTACTACCCTTGCTGGACTTCAAACCATGATTCAAACAAGAATGCCTCTTATTGATGATGACAATGCTAGTGTCCATAGTGATGCTAATAATGGAGTGGAAGCTATTGGTGCAAGAAACCAAGTTCATGGCCGAAATAGAGAGGAAAGAGGCCTAGGAGGATATAATGGCCGAAACCAAAATTTTGGAGAAAGAAGAATGCCAAACAATGTGGTGCAAGCTAATCCTAGAGAAGATGGTTTGAGTAAGCCTAAATTTTCTATTCCATCATTTAGCTTTGATAATATGGATGTGGAAGAATATTTGCTATGGGAGTTGAAGATGGAAAAATTATGGGAATGCATGAGTACAATGAGGATAGAAAGATCAAATTGGCTTCAAGTGAGTTTGATGGTTATGCTCTTAGATGGTGGGATGAGCTTTTGAGGAAGAGACAAGAAGATGGAGAATTGCCCATTGTCACTTGGAACAACATGAAGAGGATCATGAGAGATAGATTTGTTCCACCCAATTACATAAGGCAACAATTTGATCAATTGCAACAATTGAGGCAAGGAACTATGAGTGTTGATGCTTATTATCAAGAGATGGAGCTAATTATGCAAAGGGCACGTGTGAGAGACAATTGGAGCAAACAATGCAAAGATTCCTTTCGGGTTTGAACTACAAAATCAAAGGCATTGTGAGGCATCATCAATACCAAATATCCATGAGCTATTACACCATGCAAGGGAGGCCGAAGCACATATTCTTGAGGAAGCAAAAATTACCAATAGAACAAGGGATAGATTTCAATGGAGATCATCTACCACTCCTAGTACACCACCTCCACCAATTCCATCTTCCAGTTTTCGAGGTGATCCATCATCCAAACCCGAGCCTAGTGTGTCTAATACAAAGAAATCATCACATCCAGCAGCAAGTGCTTCAGGTTCTAGTGCTCCTACTACAAGGAATAGAGATATGACATGCCACACATGTGGAGGAAAAGGGCACTTCAAGAGGGATTGTCCAAATACAAAAGTGATGGTGATCAATGAGAATAATGAGTATGAAACAGGTGATGATGTTGATCCCAATGATCTTGATGATGATGGTGGTTATTTGAGTGATACTCCTTTGGATGCTTATGCTACTACTTTGCCATCTATTATATGCACACAAAATTCATTAAGTGTGGTGCCTAGTCCTGAAAATCAAAGGTGCACTCTATTTCAAACAAAGGCTGTTATTGGTCCCAACATGGCTTGCAAAGTCATTATTGATGGAGGAAGTTGCAGAAATTTGGCTAGCAAAGAGTTATGTGCAAAACTCAATTTGAAATATATGCCACACCCTTCTCCTTATCATATCCAATGGTTGAGTAGCACAGGACAAATGAAGGTTTCTTTTATGGTGAGAGTGGAGTTCCAAATTGGACCTTACAAGGATGTCATTGAGTTTGATGTGGTGCCCATGACAGTTTGCCATCTTTTATTGGGAAGACCTTGGCAATTTGATAGAAGTGTGAAGCATGAAGGAAGAGCAAATACTTATGAGCTATATCATCATGGGAAGACTATTGTTTTGAGGCCCATGACTCCACAACAAATAATACAAGAGTCCCAATCCAAAATTGATATGAGAGTAGAAAAAGAAAGAGAGAAGGATGAGGGAACACCCAAAATTCAAGCCATGGAGAAGGAGAGCAACACCAATTCGAGTGGAAAGAGCCTTTTAACTAATGCCATAATTTTTCCTAGTGTTGTTTCTTGTGCACAGGTTGCTATTGAAGAAAGGGAGGGACAAAAGAAACATCACACAATTTGAAGGAATATGCCACGGATACAAGTATGTTTGCTTGTGATATGAAGGTTAGTTTTGAAGAAAGGGAGATACAACCTTCAAATACACAAGATATTGAGGAAATTATACCTACTACACATGAGGAGGTTAGTATTGATAAGGGTATGGATTTCGGTTTGATACCTACAAGTAGTGAATTATGTGATAATTTTCAACCATATAAACTTATAAATTCGAAATTTCACCATATGGTTTTTGTTTCACATAAAGAAGTACTTGCTATGATACCTTCTAGTGATATTATATACTATGACATGTTAAAAGAACCAATTAATATGAAATATGCTATGGATAAATTTGGTTATGATGATTCTAGCACATATGATAATAGTTTCAAAATTTACTTGATTGGTGATTATAATGTGGATAAAATTTTTATGATACATCACATGTGTGTTACTTATGCTAAAGTGGCCGAATTACATCATGTGTTCTCTTGGATAGATGATTATAGATGATATTATACCTATGTTTATTTCACCACACTATTGGTTGGATACATGTACTAGTAAATCAAACTACACTTATATTTGCAATTTTGATTGCCATGAGATGAAAGAATATGATTTTTATGTGTGGTTTTCATACAAATTTCGTGGTCATATGATATATACACTATATTGTGTTTTGCTAACAACTAATGAGTACCATTATATATACATATGGTGCATACACTTTGTTCTTTTTGTTTCTTCCACTTTCAGATTATCACAAGACGAGGACGTCTTGTCTTGAAGAAAGGGAGGATGATGAGGACATGCCTAAGGATTATGTGATCACAAGAGAGTTGATAGAAGACCACATGAACATGGTGAAAACAATAAAGCAAGATGGTGAAACAGTTCATAACAATTGTTATTTCAATAGAACAATTGTTATTCATCAAGATATGGGATGGTGCCTCCACAAGATCAAATGCACCAAGTGTGGAAAACAATCCAATTATGTTATTCACACTCATACATGAACAAGGCAAGAGGAGGGCGCCCACAAGGAGCATCAATGCGCCATATACAAGACCTAGTTCAATTAGGATTGGTTTGTATACCAATTTGGCCGCACCCCTTGTGTGGGGGTCGGTTTGTATCTATTTTGGTGTCCTAGTAGGAGTCCTAGTCCAATTAGGTTAGGTGCTTGCGCAAGGGAAGCCTTGTGGCCGCACCCCCCCTCTTATATACCCTTTGGGGCGCATAGGAGAGGGTAGACTACGATTGAATCAAACAAACCCCATAGCCCCTAGTTGAAACTGCTTGTTAGCCTTTCATACTAGTGGTTCATCTGCAAACTTTACGTGATACCTGCTGTTCCACTGGGAATAAGACGGTACAGTACCACTTGTAGTCGGTGGATTACTTGTGCAAGAGTGTGGAGTTGAGAATATCCATTGGGTTGCTATCTTTTGCATTGGCATCAGGGATCAGCCGGAGAGTTCTTAGTGGCGCACTAGTTATCAATTCAGAAGTTATCTGTGAGTTCACTGAGAAGATTGGGCCACCCCTTATCATCTTGGGGCCACCCCTTATCAGACTGCGTGCTTGGCCATCGTTAGTAAGCCCGCGTAGGATAGGACCATCATCGAGCAAATGTTCCTTCAAAGGCGCGGAGCGTGCTATGGCAGATTTTCATCCCGCAAGAGGATGCGCCTAACTAAAACGCCGAAAGGCAGTGCAGCTCAATCCGTTGCTTTGCTTGTTGGGTCCACTTTTTGAAAGTTTCTTTGTTCGTAACATTAGTAGTTACTCACTGCATTAGTAGTTACTCACTGGGTGGGTGCACCAACGGCTTTCTAGGAATTTGAGTTGCTCAATACGGACGGAAAGATTCTTTCGTGAAATAAAAGAACGGCAGCGGCAGGTTGATGAGGGAAAGGAAACCAGATCATGGGTAGCGAAAGCGCTAGGACAGCAAACCGCTTTTGAGTTTAGGTTTGGTCAGCTTCATACGCGATGTGGCGAAAATAGGGATCATTATCAGTCGTTGCCGTCTGGATGCCCTACCCACATCCGCTTCAGACATAAAGGACCATTGAGGTCCGGCCCTATCATCGTACTGGAAGTCCCATGCTTTTCGTTTTTCTTCTCGTGCGTTAGGATTGAAACCTAAGCTAATTAAGCTACTATCTCTGGAGAATGGTATCCGTTCATTTCTGCCTGTCCATAAGCGTATATAGGATGAAGTATAAACGAATGTGCCACTCCCATTACGGTTAAGGCATTTTAGAATATTAGTATTGGGCACTCTAACTCGAAGGAAGAAGCCGAAGCCAGTCCAGTAGCTCGAACTCAGACTATCTACGAAAAAGATGGCATTCTCCCTTTGTCACCCTAGGCTCACATTCTTTCACTTCTTCAAATCAATAACCTAGCTACCTCCGCTGGCCGGTGGATTTGACTCAGTTGGTAGCCAGATCATCTGTTACTTGTGCATTTGGGCATTCTAGGCGAGATTGACTAAACCAATAGGTTTATCCATAGTTCATGTACATATACATATTCAAAAAGGGGGAGACCTACGAGAACTTCCATAGTTTAGTGAATCAGGCGTGGACAAATAAAAACAAGTGCACTACAATGCATGACTTGCATGCGAAGATGTCCTCCCTGTCATCGGATATTACCGGATAGAATTCTGAGGTCTTCGGTCAAGTAAGACGTGAGACTCGTGACCTCCTGTCAGAATTGGAGAGGCTCCCTGGAGCTCCGGGGAGAACTGGACCGACCCGGGAGGAAACTAAGGCGACTGAGCTATACCCGTGCGTGTGACGATTAAGAAAAGCATATCGTTCGAAGCACTCATTCTAGGAATCGTTTTTTCTTTACTTGCCGCCTGAATAAGTTATTAAAACAAACCTGCTTGCTATTAGTTTATTTTCCGCCGGGCGAGACAGAAGTTTAAGAAAAAGGATCGGGTTTCGGACCCATTGCTATATCAAGGGGCATAGGTTCGATCAAGGTACGATGGTGAGCGCTATCACCGTGTCACATCGACAAGTCGGGTAGTAACCAAACTAAACTAGTAGGCCAGGTCCCATTGAAGAAGAATAGGAAGCTGCTGGGCGTTTTCTCGCAGCAAGCAAGCCATTTTGGGCACAGGTACGAGTCATTGCTCAGCCGTCCGTTAAACGCAATTCGTGGGCAAGTACCGGCAAGTCTCCTCTGCCATAAGATCTTTCGCAAGAAGCTAACACCCACAAGCAACACTTGGAGCAGCTGGGGTCAATAGGGTTGGGTTGACTTCTTGGTAAAAATAAGCCAGAAAAGTAATCACCCGCACGGAGATAGCCAGGGCTCCGATGCCTTCAAGGCTGTCGCACGGAGTCACCCTCATTTGTTGCCAGCTGACTTGCTTTCTCCAGCTTCAAAATGGGGCACAGGAGCAGCACATGGCCAAATGGCCAAAGAAGAAGCGCTTGGTGGACGAGCGCCCACATCTGTTCCTTAACTCTCTGTATCTGCCCTTTTTTATATCAACATTCCGAATTGAGCTCTACTACCGGAGCCTTTCGATAGGAAGGAATGGAATCTTATCTTACACGAGAGGCCTCTTTCCAAGCCCTCCGTGCAATCTGAATAGGATTCGGAGTCTCTCACTGCCAAGCTCTAGTAAATATCTGAGTGAGTAAGTTATGGATCGTGGGCTTTTCCATCTCCTGCTTACGGCAATATATGCTTCTTTTTAGCTGAAGACAAGGGCCCCTCCTAGAAGGTGATTAATGTGTCACAGAACTCTGAACAGCTAGTGCCTGATAGTCCTGAAGAGGAAGGTGACAAGATTGATATACCCACAGATTCTGAGATAGCAAGGCAGCGTGAAGAGGAAGATGGTATGGAGGTTGAGTCTGGAATGACCAAAGAACAAGAGAAGTTCAATGAGGTGCAAACGCAAGAATTAAAGCAACGAGGACAAGTGCTAGGATAGGATCCCGAAGGATGGCATGCCTATTCAGCAACGTGCAGAAAGGATGGCTTCACGCAAGAATCTTGATGAACCAGGTATGTCTTCTACTAACAGATATGCTATTTGAAATTCCATTGATTCTGCTAGTCTAGTAAAATCTGCTGTAGATAGTGGTCTAGTGTTGGGCAGTACACAGGAGGAAATTGACAGGTCTATAAATTGATTCTATTAAAGCAAGAGAACTTGCTCAAGCATTGCTTTATGAAGCTGCTCAGAAAAAGAAGTTAGCTGCTCATGAGAAGGAGCAGTCTTCCAGTGTCGAACAAGTAAGTGTAACTGTGGAGTTATCAGGTGGTGAACTCGATAGAAAAGGGTTCTTTCTTATTCGTTAGAGGAGGGTTGTTCTTATGAACGAACAATTTCCAATGCTTGGCCCAAGCCAAGACAAGATGGTTGTGCAATCTTGTCCCAAGACAACCAGTGCATCGATCTCTTGTCCAATGCCCCGCTCCACCAGAATTGCGCAGACATCGACACTAGCTTCTGACAAGTACCCTTTGATAACTGAAAACAGCTCATGCTGTAGGTTGGCATCGCCTGAATGACTGCCTTTATTAGCGTTTCCTTTCCATGCATGCGTTCTTTCTCTCCTCCCCTCAGCCACACATCTTTTTCGTTCGCTCCCCATTTTATTCTCTAAGGAACCCTCTCCTTAATGAGCGTAGTAGATGGAGATGGCTTTTGTACCGGTCAATCTTTATATCCTTTCTGGCATAGTTTTGTAAAAGATCGGCAGGTGATCCGTCCTTTCTCCTCTGCCGTGGTTCATGCATTCTTCCTTTTTGGAAAGCGGATAGGGATCGGGTGAATTAGAGAATAGACAGAGGTCCGTTGGCATTTCAGCCTTTCTTCTCCTTTCAGGGCCTATCCGAAAGAGAATCCAGTACCTCTTGGTCCTGAATATCAGAATAGGACGAACGAACCGGACCCCGCGGATATCTTTGCTTCGGAACAAAACAAAACCCTGCAATCAAATAGATTGTCCCAAGGGCGCCATATTCTAGGAGCCCAAGTTATGCTATTGAAAATTAGTTCCTCTAGCAGTTCCGGTTTGAGGATTCCGTTCCCTTTTTCAAACTCCACTTCTTTTCATATAGCAATCCCTGATCAAAGAGAGAACAATATCCATTTCAAAACATTTGCCCTACAATCTATCAGTTAAGTCCAGAGAGACCTTCACTTGAGTTGAAAGATCCAGAGCTAAGATGGCTGCCAGAATTCTACAAAGAGCTAATTTCACTTGAGTAATGGAATTTTCTGATACCTTCACTTGAGTTGAAAGAGCAGATAAGTCCAGAGAGACCTCTACTCTTTCAGGGAAAGGAGGGAGATCGAATGCGAGATGGAGTCCCTGCCGAATGGAATGGACATCCTTGGGGACAGCTGTGTAAGACTGAATTTACCATAAAATTGGACGGAAAAACTACTACAAAGATCACAAGAAACCCAGCTCAAAGTGAATGGAGAGAGAACCCCTGCGCCTTGGAAGGATCTGAAGCTGTTCGGACACTCATAGACAAGTGAACTCCAATCCAGGATCCCTCGAAAAGTGAAGTGAACTAGCCAGGTAGAACAGTCAGGTTAGGAAAAGAGTCTTTCATGTCAAGGTGAACATAGACAGACAAGGTTAGTTTGTTTTCCTTAATTCTCAGAGAGAAGACTCGTTGCTGGAACCGAGAGCACTGGCGATTGCTTTCTTTCTGACCTCTTCAGCCGAGAAATTCCATACCTTCCACCGACTTCTTTTGTGTGTGGCCAGAACGTGATGCTTTCCAATGCCGAGTACTTTTCTTAACAACGTATGAAGCCCGTAAAACCGAAATCGATCCAAATCCACGACCTTGACGATCGAGGAAAAAGGGTATGTATTATTATGGTGTGAGCCTTCTTTCTTTTTGGCCTTAGATTATCATAAGCGAGGAATGGTGCATGCTAGCCTTCAGACTATACTTTATTGTAGGGAAAGGGCAAAAATGGAGAATATCTTTAAGAACCCTAGACTGAATTTCACTTGGAGCAACAGGGGTCAGGTCACACTATATCAATATCATAATTATCTAAAAAAGAAATTTATACAGATTAGCCGTAAATCAATTTTATTTTGTTATGCCATTAAGGAAACACTATTTTGGATACAATACCCATTTTAGAACCGTTCACTACTAACAAATAGAAAATCTAAAGAAGGATAACGCGACCTAAGATAAGACTCAACGTTGATCCACTGCATTCTCTCTTTTGAAGGAGGAGGGGAAAGGGCGTCTCAATTATATTCTGATAGACTCCTTAGACCTACACTGACATTTGACTTCATTCAAACTGACACTTATTTAGGTAAGGAGGAGAAATCAGTGTACTTCCCTACACTGTTAGCATCCACTGATAGAATCTGCCATTTCTGATTCTCCTTTTTCTTTCTATAAAAATATATGGAATCCGCGACACTTTTCCGGTAGTACGAATCGCTACGCTTCGCTTCTTTCTATATGATAATATGCACCGTCGGTTGCTGCGCTCCCTGCGGGTAATAGCAAGAGAGTGAAGAACGAACGATCCTCAAAAAAGTAAGCAGTGAATGAGTCCGACTCGAGTTCGTGAGTAAAAGGCGTGGCAAGAGAGCGAGTTCGACTCGCGAACGATCCGCAAGTGAAGGACCGATCCTTTAACGCCAGTACTGTTGCGAGACTGGTACTTGGCGGCTCACGAGCAACATATAGACTAAGGTCGCCCATCACTCCCTCGCTCCTTTTTGAAGGCCCACCGCTCCCCCTTTCTTTAAGTATCTATCCTGTCTCTTCCCTGAGAAGAGACTAGCATGGCTTCCTTTCTTCTTAGATACATTTCATTCATTCCATTTCTCTATAGTTTACACCATAACATCTTGCTAATCCTGACAGATCTCGAAAAGGGTGGGGGCACTAGAACCAAATCTACACATCGAAACTTCCTATCTCAGCCAAGCTAGCACCTTCATCCCACCAATGCATTGTACGACTCTCCACCCTCCGCCTCGCCTTTTCCTCCCTCATGAAATCCTAATTTCCCGCAATGAAATTCGATTTCGTTCATGTCGGCGGTTGGCAAAACGGCCCTGAGATCCGGGACTGGTAAAACATGGGTGCCCAATTTGATTTTCCGTGCTCCGCCTTAGTGCCCTTATGAAGGCGGCGGGGAGTCCTTAGCCTTTGAACCAAACTCTAGGGAACGCTCAATTGCCTGACGTCTCCACTGCAATGGTGAACTCAGTGACATACACTGAAATGGATTGCATCTATTGTTCCGTTCCAAACAAGGCTGATATTAGCAGGGCAAGCCCTTCCATGCAATTTCTTGCTTCGCTCTACAGACGAAAGTGCCGGATAGTCAATGGTAACCAGAAGATCTATGGTTTTCGAGAGAAGGTAATTGGAAAAACGATTCATTCCTTTGCTTTCTTTCAGATATCTATTCAATAAGATGATCTGACCTTACCTGAAAACTAGATTCATGAAGAAGCCAAAAAGTGCCGGGCTTAGTGCAGCCCAGTTCCTAGCCAGTGTTCAGTTATTTTATCAGAGCAGTCCTCCAGTGCGAGTTCCCTTTAAGCTGCTCTCTATTTGAAGCCAAAGTCACTATTTCTATCTTTCCTGTTATTTCGTACCTAGTAGTATATATATATGGAGAATACAAAAAGCTATCAATTACGCATAGGAGTTGTATAATAAAGGGCCCTGACTTGTTGAAGTGCTTATTTTTTAGAGAGATTTACTTTTCTTTTTGACCAGTGTGGGGTTCTGCCATGGATATTCGGTCACTCATTCATTTTTCAAACGTAACTCGATTGACTCAATTCACAAACGGCAAGGAAGTCAAAAGTTACGCTTACAGGTCGTACGACAATTGCTTCTCTTCCGGGACTACATACATCTTTAACAACTACCATACAAGCTATTCGCTTAATACATGCTAGTAGGTAGGCTGGTGGTGGAGTATTTATTTGCGTCTTTTTTTGGTCTGTCTGTATTTCGGTTTTGGGATGGTGCGAATCCATCTATCCACCATTCTTTTATCTTTCAGTAGTGTCAACCTCAGTTCTGGTTCTTTATCTTGGAATACTCTCCGTTGTCCTGGAAGCAATGCTTGAAAGAAAGCGTAAGGAAGCGTAAAATCAGTATGATGTATTGGCAAAGTAATAAGGGAATCGAAAGTAGATAGGGACTCCCACTGTAGATTTTTTTTTATACCTTTTTGAATTGGTACCTTATAGCATAGCGAATTGACTTTTCTTTCAAAAGAAAAGGATATATCAACCTGTAGTGAACCGGGCCACCGAGCTTGCTTTTACCGCTCTTACAGCTCTCTCTCTTCTTTTTTATGGGTAGTTTGGCCAGGAAAGAGAAAGAGGAATGTACCCATTTCTATTTATCCATTCTCATAGAAAGTACCAAAAATGTTTTTGAATGTATGGAGCAGGCGTATGAGTTGATATCTTCAAGAGTAAAATCCTTTTCTTGCCCACCCAGCCATAAAAGAAAAAAATCGTTACGAGCGGTCTTAAACCCTAAAGAATTGAAAAGCTCCAATTTAAATAATGGTACCGGGGAAATACCCAGGGAAGAATCATTCTTTGAATCATCCAGATCTATCAATTTTCGAATTCAATAAAAAACGGACTGATCCTCGGAATACACCATCATCTTTCGAAGTGCGCAGTCAATATTATGTTATATTCAAAGAAACAAGTCAAAGAGTAAAGGCTTCGCCCTTCAATACCACACTTCCAATCGAAATTCCTACGAGATTGACGTTCGAAGAAAAAGACATGGTTTGATAGAAACTTTAAGTGGGTATCAAATAAGCTGGAATGAATGGTATCAATTTCTTCTTTTCTATACTGAATCTGCTTCGGTATCTCTTTCTTCCTTCCCTTCTGTAAACCAAGCAGTGACTAGCCTCTGGCACTCACTTTCCAAAGCACCAATTGACTTGCTTTCAGAACAACCCTGATCAGTTATACCTGAAATACCACCCGTACTACGTACGCCATTCCCAACGCGGAGCGCCTTTATTTTCGTATTGAACTCCGCTAGGAATAAAAAGTTAGACCGTAGCAGGGAAAAATAGGATAGGTTCGATCTATGGTCATTGAGGGCTCAAATCTCGGCCAAACGAGTATTTCACGGAAAGCCGACAAGGAATTCCGTTAATAACCGACGGTTTTGATTCTTTAGAACAACTCGATGAATTTAGTAGATCCTTTTAGGAGGCCCTCAATGACCATAGATCGAACCTATCCTATTTTTACAGTGCGATGGCTGGCTATTCACGGACTAGCTGTACCTACAGTTTTTTTCTTGGGATCAATATCAGCAATGCAGTTCATCCAACGAGAAACCAAATTCCAACTATAGAACTATGACACAATCAAACCCGAATGAACAAAATGTTGCATTGAATCGTACCAGTCTATACTGGGGTTTATTACATATTTTTGTACTTGCTGTTTTATTTTCCAATTACTTCTTCAATTGAGAGAAAGAAAGAGAGTAGTAAGAATTCTCTTATCCAATTTGGAAGGATACCATCCTTATAACTATCCATGACTGTTTTTGTCTCTAGCATGACCACTTGATAAAATGTGGAGGAAAGAAATGGCCGATACTATTGGAAGTGGAAGAATTCCTCTTTGGCTGATAGGTACTGTAACTGGTATTCCAGTTATTGGTTTAATGGGTGTTTTCTTTTACGGTTCATATTCTGGATTGGGTTCATCTCTATAGTAATCGGAGGGACCAGATTGTAAACATGAAAAAGTAGGAGCTTAGCGGGTCCTCACCCCCCTTTATCTGATTAGAGCGGAAAGGACCCGCGGAATTATTACTCTTTTAACGCAACTTTAATCTATTCCATAACCTAGAAATTGGTTACCTATTTCGATTTGTAAAAATAACAAAGAGAAAACCTTTGCTTTGCTCTTATGGTCAGAATCCCTCTATTTATTCTTATGTTTGTTAATAATGTTAGTGAAGCAATCCATCGGTTGATTTGAGTCCACTACTCGTTAGTAGAGTAAATGTTTTTCGAGAGGTAATTGCTCTACAATCGCATTTGCCCTTGCTGCTCCTATATGTCATACAGAAGTGAAATTGCTCACTTTTAATCAGAAAAAGGGAGAAATGGCTTCATTTAGAATCAGTTTTTAGAAGGTATCAGAAAATTTCACTCCCTAGCGGAAGTAGTGCTAATTTGGACCATTTAGAATGGTTTGTCGCATTTGCCCTTTCTACTCTTTCACTTAGATTGTAGAGCAATTTCACTCTCGGGATTGTAGAGTAACGCAATCCATCGGTTTATACAAATCTCCCTCTTTCACTTAGATTGTAGAGCAATTAATAACATCACTATTCGTTATCGTCATCCTATACCACGTTTAGATGACATGTTAGATGAATTAAGTGGTGCTACTCTTTTCTCAAAAATTGATTTGCGTAGTGGATACCATCAAATAAGAATGAAAGAGGGAGATGAATGGAAAACTGCTTTTAAGACAAAATTTGGTTTATATGAGTGGTTAGTAATGCCCTTTGGTTTAACTAATGCACCTAGTACTTTCATGAGATTAATGAACCATATTTTGAGAGACTTTATTGGTAGATTTGTGGTAGTTTATTTTGATGATATTCTTATATATAGCCACAATGAACATGACCACATGGATCATATTAGACAAGTTTTGCAAGTGCTAAGAAATAATAAATTGTATGGTAATCTTGAGAAGTGCACTTTTTGCAAAGATAAAGTAATATTTCTTGGTTATGTTGTTTCTAAGCATGGAATTGAAGTTGATCAATCTAAAATTGAAGCTATTCGAAATTGGCCAATTCCAACTAATGTGAGTCAAGTTAGAAGTTTTAATGGGCTTGCTAGTTTCTATAGAAGATTTGTGCCTAATTTTAGTACAATTGCTGCCCCTTTGAATGATCTAACTAAGAAAGGTGTTAATTTTGAATGGGTGTTTCACAAGATATTGCTTTTGATACTTTGAAAGAGAAATTGATTTCGGCCCCATTGCTTATGCTTCCAAATTTTGATAACAATTTGAGATTGAATGTGATGCTAGTGGCATAGGTATTGGAGGTGTGCTCATGCAAGAAAAGAAACCTATTGCCTATTTTTCTGAAAAATTGAATGGTGCACAATTGAATTATTCTGTTTATGATAAAGAATTATATGCACTTGTGAGAGTTTTAGAAGTATGGAAACATTATTTATGGCCTAAAGAATTTATTATTCATAGTGATCATGAAGCATTGAAATTTTTAAAGTGCCAAAGTAATTTGAATAAGACATGCTAAGTGGGTTGAATTCATTGAATCTTTTCCATACATTATAAAACATAAAAAGGGATTGGATAATGTAGTTGCTGATGCTTTGTCAAGGAAAAATATGTTACTCTCAAATTTAGAAATTAAGGTTTCGGGTTTGGAGGGTATTAGAGATTTATATGATGAAGATAATGAATTTTCCATGCCATTTAATAAATGTGTTAACACTAAAGCATGGGACAAATTTCATATACATGATGGGTACTTGTTTAGAGCTAACAAATTGTGTATTCCCGAGTGTTCTTTGCGTTTATTTTTGATCCAGGAATCTCATAGTGGAGGATTGATGGGACACTTTGGAAGAGAGAAAACATTGTTGATGTTAGCAGAAAATTTCTATTGGGCACATATGAGAAGAGATGTCTATAGATTGGTGCAAAGATGTATTACTTGCAACAAATCCAAATCAAAATTGAAGCCCCATGGATTATATACACCATTGCCATCACCAAGTACACCATGGGAAGATATTAGTATGGATTTCGTGTTGGGATTGCCAAGAACAAAAAGAGGACATGATTCTATCTTTGTGGTTGTGGATAGATTTTCCAAGATGGCTCACTTTATTTCATGCCACAAGAGTGATGATGCTTCTCACATTGCCAATTTGTTCTTTAGAGAGATTGTGAGATTGCATGGAGTTACAAGGACTATAGTTTCAGATAGAGATGTCAAGTTCATGAGTTACTTTTGGAAAACACTTTGGGGTAAGCTTGGCACCAAGTTATTATTTTCTACTACTTGCCACCCCCAAACTGATGGACAAACCGAGGTGGTTAATAGAACATTGTCCACATTGCTAAGAGGTATGATCAAAAAGAATTTGAAGGAGTGGGAGGAGTGTTTGCCCCATGTGGAATTTGCTTTACAATAGAGCTGTGCATTCAACTACTCAATTATGTCCTTTTGAGGTGGTGTATGGTTTCAAGCCAATTACTCCTCTTGATTTATTACCACTTCCTTTACATGAGAGAGTTAATATGGAGGCTTCAAAGAGGGCTGATTTTGTGAAGAAGATTCATGAGAAAACAAAAGAAGCAATTGAGAAGAAAGGAAAACATGTGGCTGAAAGAGTAAACAAGAAGAGAAAGGAAGTTATATTTCGGCCAGGAGATATGGTTTGGGTACACTTTAGAAAAGATAGATTTCCAACATTGAGAAAGTCCAAGTTGATGCCTAGAGGAGCTGGTCCTTACAAAGTTATTTCAAGGATCAATGATAATGCATACAAGATTGACCTCCCAATTGATGAGTTTGGTGTTAGTAATTCTTTTAATGTGGCTGATTTGACACCTTACCATGGAGATGATTTAGCATCGAGGTCGATGCCTTTTCAAGAGGGGGAGGATGATGAGGACATCCCTAGCTTTCCACCTATTGTTGAACATGAAGATCCTCCTATCAAAGCTAATGAAGTTAGAATTGGTCCAATGACAAGATCAAGAACCAAGCTATTACAACAACAGGTGAATTCACTCCTACTTGAATATAATGTTGATAATTGTGAGAGCTTTATACTACCTAAATCTTTGCATTTATGTATTCTTAGGTTTGTTGATAACACAAACATGAATGGAGATCATGGAGAGGAGCTACACAAGGATGAGCATGGACTTCAAGAGGAGATGGAAAACAAGTGCTAGCATGGTGAAAACAAATAACAATTGTTATCATGATAAGGGGATGGTGCCTCCACAAGATCAAATGCACCAAGTGTGGAAAACAATCCAATTATGTTATTCCACACTCATACATGAACAAGGCAAGAGGAGGGCGCCCACAAGGAGCATCAATGCGCCATATACAAGACCTAGTTCAATTAGGATTGGTTTGTATACCAATTTGGCCGCACCCCTTGTGTGGGGGTCGGTTTGTATCTATTTTGGTGTCCTAGTAGGAGTCCTAGTCCAATTAGGTTAGGTGCTTGCGCAAGGGGAGCCTTGTGGCCGCACCCCCCCTCTTATATACCCCTTGGGGCGCATAGGAGAGGGTAGACTACGATAAAACATAAACCCTAGACCTCTAGATTGAAACTGCTTGTAAGCCTTTCATCTGGAAGTTCATCTGCAAACTTTACGTGATACCTGCTGTTCCACTGGGAATAAGACGGTACAGAACCACTTGTAGTCGGTGGATTACTTGTGCAAGAGTGTGGAGTTGAGAATATCCATTGTGATGAGGACATCCCTAACACATTTGTTATCCCTCCTATTGATGATGATGTTGCTGTTCATGAGAAGCATGATGAAGTTAGAATTGGTCCAATGACAAGATCAAGAACTAAACTATTAGAACAGCAGGTGAACTCACTCCTTTTAAATTATGATGTTTGTTCTTATGAGAATTTTATACTACCTAAGTCTCTACACTTATGTATGATTCAGGTTGTTGATAACACAAACATTAATGGAGGCAAGGAGCTTGGAGGCATGGAGCAAGGCATGGGAGCACACATGAAGGAAGATGATCATGCAAGCTTAAGGGAGAAGGAGGAGGCACAATAAAGAGAAGAGGGAATTGAGACCACCAAGGACATGTCCTTGCTTGTTTCAGCCCAATTATTATTTGGTGTGTTTTGGCTTATGGGAGCACCAAGGACATGTCCTATGTCCTCCCATATGGGTCCAATTGTTATGTGGTGCGTTTGGGGTTTATGGGAGCACCAAGGACAAGTCTTAGGTCCTCCCATACAACTTAATAAAGCCCTGTGAGGCTGGTTTGGCCGCACCCCCCCCTTGGGGTCGGTTTGTATCCCTAGTCCGAGTCCAAACATGATTGGTTCGAGTCCTAGTTGGTTTAGGGCTGGTGCTTGCGCATCCAAGGTGTGGCCGCACCCCCCTAACCCTCTTATACCTCTTCACCTGCGTGTGAGAGGTTAGACTACCTTTATTCATAAACCCTAGACTCCATTGTTGATTGCTTGAAGCATTCATCAGGAATTGATATTGCAAGTTTTGCGTGTTATCTGCTATTCCACTGGGAATTAGTTGATACAGGACCACTAGTAGTCAGTGGCTGCTCGTGCAAGTGTGTGGATTTACGAATATCCAAGGGATTGGTTGCTGCTGCAATTGGCATCAGGAATTAGCCGGAGAGTTCGTGGAGAGACACAAGTTATCAGATCCTTGTTATCGTGTGAGTTCATCGAGAAGATCGGGCAACCCCCCTATCATCTTGGTATCAGATTTACAGGTTAACTCGGTGAGCTATCGTGTTCTTGTAGATTAGTTTGTTTTCTTTACCTATCCACCGAAAAACAGCCACAAAAAAAACAGGAGTAGTTGTTGCCTAGCCGTAGATCATCACCAATTCCATCTTCTAGTTGCTGTTTTGTGTTTGATCTTTGCGTTTCTTTTCCCTTTTTGTGTCTTGTTCTAGTCGGTCTAGGGTTAGGGTTTGTGTTCTTCGTGTTCTTCCTTGTTAGTCCACCGAAAATCCCCTCTAAGTTTTCCAATCCGTGTGGTGGGGAACCAATTCGAGTTGGAATCGATTTCCTGCCGCGGCAGAAAACCGCTCGATTCCCTGCCGCCGCCCCAATCCCACCCGCACTCGGATTCGGCCCGCAGCGCCCTTACCAAATAGCCGCGAACCACCGTAACGCGGTTACCGCAGCGGCCCCCGCGCGCTGCCGCGGCACAGAAACCACGCGTTTCTCTGCCGCGCGCCTAGCAGCCGCGCCGCGCACCAGGGCTGCCGTACGGCAGCGTTTTGGGCCGTTTTTGTGCCACGGCAGGCTGCTGTGAGCACAAAACGCTGCGTTTTGCTGCGTGAGTCTAGTTATTTTTCGGTTTTCTTTTTCTTCTACAATTTCTTTAGGGTTTTGTTTCTTATCTTTGTGAACCATAGCTACGGCCTATCTAAAGCAATTATTAGGTATCTTTCCCACAAAGAATAGCTACTTATTTGCTCATTCCAGGCTGCTCATCATCACATACTTTGTGTCACATTGATAATTGTGTGCTTATTTTTGCTCCTAGTTATTTTTGGCCAGTTATAAAAGTACAAAAAAAATAGAAAAACAGAAAAGAGAAAAAGAGAAAAACAGAATTGTGAAAAGAGAAAAAGGCCTAGTGATCTATTGCTATATTGTTCTTGGAGCTGTTTCACACTACTATATTGACACTTTTCCATTGAGCAATCTTGTGCCTGTGATAAATTGGAGCATAGCTATTGTCTTTCCAGAGCATTGCAATATTTCCATCCATATAATTGCATTGCCACAATTGTCTCCACTTTGGTGTGTGTTTCCTAGGTGCTATTTTTCAGTCATCACAAACAGCAAATAGGACTTGTTTATTGGTGTTGTTAGGTATCCATACCAAGCCCCACTATATATCCTGCTTTGCCTTGTGTTAGCTAAAATCCCTGGGTATTCTTTTATCACACCAAGCCATAGTACTACTGTTTGCTTGTGGTAAGTATTGCTATTCACTTTGGAACAGTAAGTTAACCTCATTGCTTTGCTGTTTTGAGTGAGTTGTGAGAGCACACCACATCCTATATTTTTGTTTTCACTAACACATTAATCCATGGACAATTCCTCTTTGGCTAGTAATGTGCAGGTGGACAAGAATGCTGGGAAACCTACTGAGGCTGCTGCTAAGAAGACTATGGATGATCCTCTTACTTGGGGAGATCTCTCCAAATTTAGAGATATGATCAGCTCAAGAATTGATACAAAACTTGATGAATATGATGAAGTGGTAGCCACCCGAATGGATAAAAAGCTTGATGCCTATGATGAGAATTTGAGGAGGGATTTACAGCAAATGGATATTAAAATTGAGAAAGCTGCTTCTCAAGAATCTGTTGATATTATGCAAGAATCTCTCACCAATTTGACTAGGCAAATCACACAATTGACTACTCAATTAGAGCACAGAGATCATGATGATTGGGAACCAGGCCGAGTGCAAGCTATCATGGCCGTGGTGATTTCATGCTAGAAGAGTACAAGCTCCAAATAATAATAGAGAAGATGATGGGTTGGGCAAGCCCAAATTTTCTATTCCTCCTTTCTCTTTTGATCATGATGATGTTGAGGAATATTTGATGTGGGAGCTGAAAATTGAGAAGCTCTGGAGATTGCATGAGTACACTGAGGATAGGAAGATTAAATTGGCTTCTTCTAGTTTTGATGGTTATGCTCTATTGTGGTGGGATAATATTACCAAACTGAGGGCAGAAAATGGTGATCCTGAAGTGATTACTTGGGCTACTATGAAGCAACTCATGAGGAACAGATTTGTGCCCAAGAATTATGTGAGAACATTATATGATAAATTGCAGCAATTGAAGCAAGGTACATTATCTGTTGATGCTTATTATAGAGAGATGGAGTTGATTCTTCAAAGGGCTAAAGTGAGAGAAGAACCAGAACATACTATGCAACGTTTTCTCTCAGGTTTGCAATTTAAAATCAGAAGCATTGTGAGGCACCTCCAATATAATGATATGAATGAATTGCTTGATCATGCTAAGGAGGCAGAATCACAGTTAGCTGAAGAGGCAAAATTGAGTGCTAGAAGGCTGTTTTCACCTCGAAATAGTAATTTTTCTTCTCCATCGTCACAGCCAGCACCTAGCCGTGGGGTTTCTACACCCAAGGCCGAGAGCACACCCTCCACCTCTAGGAGGCAAGTGCAACCAGCAGCAAGTGCTAGTGGATCCACTTCTTCCACAGCTAGAATAGAGATATGTCTTGTCATACTTGTGGTGGAAAAGGCCACTTTAAGAGGGAATGCCCAAATAAAAAGATCATGGTTATTAATGCAGAAAATGAGTATGAAACTGGAGATGATGCTGATCCTGATGAGGAGGATGATTGTGATGAGCAAGGAGGTCCATTGGATGCTTATGCTACACATTACCCAACTATTGTTTGCTCCCAAAAAGCTGCTGCTTTGAGTGTTATTCCTTCTCCAGAAAATCAGAGGTGTAACCTTTTCCAAACCAAGGCAATTGTAGGCCTAAAATGGCTTGCAAAGTTATTATTGATGGAGGGAGTTGCAGAAATCTTGCTAGTAAAGACCTATGTGCAAAGCTGAAATTGAAATATATTCCACACCCTCATCCTTATTATATACAGTGGCTGAGTGATAAAGGAGAGATGAAGGTGAGCTACATGGTGAGAGTTGAGTTTCAGATTGGGCCCTATACTGACACCATTGAATGTGATGTTGTGCCTATGTCTGTTTGTCACATGTTGCTTGGAAGACCATGGCAGTTTGACAGGAATGTTACATAATGGGAGAGCAAACACCTACCAGTTGAATTGGCATGGGAAGGATATTATTTTGAGACCTATGACACCACAGCAAATTGTAAATGAGTCTCGTCAAAAAACTGAAGTGAATTTAGAAACTGAGAGTGAGAGAGAAAAACAAGAGAGTCCTCCTTCTATGAGTGAAAAAAATAAGATGAGTGGTAAAAATAAAAGTGAGGGAGTGAACCTATTATGTATGCTAGCCACCAAAGAGGATCTGAGAGAGTTTGGAGAGGACCCTACTATGCTTCCTATAGTGCTCATGCACAAGGGAGAAATTTTGGTTTCTTCTGACATGACCCCTATTCCTCTTGTGTTTCTCATGTGTTGCAGGATTTTGATGATGTTTTTCCAGAAGAGGTACCAGCAGGGCTGCCACCATTGCGTGGCATTGAGCATCAGATTGATTTAATCCCTGGAGCAACATTGCCAAACCGAGCCCCTTACAGGACTAATCCCCAAGAAACCAAGGAAATTCAGAAACAAGTGCAGGAGCTACTCGACAAAGGTTATATTCGTATTAGCTTATCTCCATGTGCTGTTCCTGTTATTTTAGTGCCTAAGAAAGATGGTACTTGGCGCATGTGTGTTGATTGTAGAGCCATTAACAACATCACTATTCGTTATCGTCATCCTATACCTCGTTTGGAGGACATGTTAGATGAATTAAGTGGTGCTGCTGTGTTCTCTAAAATTGATTTGCGTAGTGGTTACCATCAAATTAGAATGAAAGAAGGGGATGAATGAAAACTGCTTTCAAAACTAAATTTGGTTTATATGAATGGTTAGTGATGCCTTTTGGTTTAACTAATGCACCTAGTACTTTCATGAGACTTATGAACCATGTTTTGAGAGAGTTCATTGGAAAATTTGTGGTAGTTTATTTTGATGATATTCTCATATATAGCCACAATGAAACTGAGCATGTTGATCACATTAGACAAGTCTTGCATGTTTTAAGAGCAAATCAATTATATGGTAATCTTGCTAAATGTTCTTTTTGCAAAGACAAGGTCATTTTTCTGGGATATGTTGTATCTAAACATGGCATTGAAGTTGATGAATCTAAATTGAAGCTATTAAGAATTGGCCTATTCCAACTAATGTTAGTCAAGTGAGAAGTTTTAATGGATTGGCTGGTTTCTATAGAAGATTTGTCAAGGATTTTAGTACTCTTGCTGCACCTTTGAATGATTTAACTAAGAAGGGTGTTGATTTTACATGGGGGGTTGAACAAGATATTGCTTTTGATGAGATTAAGAATAAATTGATTTCGGCCCCATTGTTAATATTGCCTAATTTCAACAAACAATTCGAAATTGAGTGTGATGCAAGTGGTATTGGTATTGGTGGTGTGCTTATGCAAGAAAATAAACCTGTTGCTTATTTTTCTGAGAAATTGCATGGTGCCCAATTGAACTATTCTGTTTATGATAAAGAATTGTATGCACTTGTTAGAGTTCTTGAGGTTTGGAAACATTATTTGTGGCCAAAAGAATTTATCATACATTCTGATCATGAAGCATTGAGATTTTTAAAGAGCCAATCTAGCCTTAATAAAAGACATGCTAAATGGGTTGAATTCATTGAGTCATTCCCATACATAATTAAATATAAGAAAGGCAAAGATAATGTTGTTGCTGATGCTCTCTCTAGGAAAAGTATGCTATTAACTCAATTGGATGTGAAAGTTCCTGGTTTGGAGAGTGTTAAAGATTTGTATGCTCAAGATAATGATTTTAAACATGCATATGCAAATTGTACTAATGTGAAAGCATGGGATAAATTTCATTTGCATGATGGATATTTGTTTAGCTAAAAATTATGTGTGCCCGAGTCGTCCTTGCGTTTGTTATTGTTGCAGGAATCACACAGTGGTGGTTTAATGGGACACTTTGGGAGGGAGAAAACATTGATGATGTTGGCTGATCACTTCTATTGGCCACGTATGAGAAGATGTTGAGAGGTTTGTGAGACGTTGCATCACTTGCAACAAGGCTAAGTCAAAACTGAAACCTCATGGTTTATATACTCCTCTTTCTGCACCTACTACACTTGGCAAGACATTAGTATGGATTTTGTGTTAGGATTGCCTAGGACTAAAAGAGGACATGATTCAATATTTGTGGTAGTTGATAGATTCTCTAAAATGTCACATTTTATTGCATGCCACAAGAGCGACGATGCGTCGCATGTTGCTAATCTGTTTTTCAGGGACATAGTGAGATTACATGGAGTACCCAAGACTATTGTTTCTGATCGTGATGTCAAGTTCATGAGCTATTTCTGGAAGACACTTTGGGGGAAGCTGGGAACAAAGCTGCTGTTTTCCACTACTTGTCACCCCCAAACTGATGGACAAACGGAGGTGGTGAATCGCACATTATCCACATTGCTGCGAGCCATGATTAAAAAGAACCTGCGGGAGTGGGAGGAGTGTTTGCCTCATGTTGAGTTTGCATACAACAGGGCTGTGCATTCTACCACTCAGCTATGCCCGTTTGAGGTGGTATATGGTTTCAAACCCATACACCACTTGATTTACTGCCACTTCCTGTGGATGAGAGAGTTAATATGGAGGCTTCAAAACGAGCTGATTATGTTAAGAAGATCCATGAGAAGACCAAGAAGCAATTGAGAAAACAGGAAGGCATGTGCTGAGAAGAGAAACAAGAAGAGGAAGGAGGTACTTTTTCAGCCCGGGGATTTGGTGTGGGTTCATTTTCGCAAGGATAGGTTTCCCCAATTGCGCAAGTCCAAGTTGATGCCCCGTGGTGCTGGTCCTTATAAAGTGCTTCACAAGATTAATGATAATGCATACACAATTGATCTTCCTGGTGATGAGTTTGGTGTGAGTCATTCGTTCAATGTTGCTGATCTTTCACCATACCATGGAGATGACCTTGATGCGTCGAGGTCGACGCCTTTTCAAGGGGGGAGGATGATGAGGACATCCCTAACACATTTGTTATCCCTCCTATTGATGATGATGTTGCTGTTCATGAGAAGCATGATGAAGTTAGAATTGGTCCAATGACAAGATCAAGAACTAAACATTAGAACAGCAGGTGAACTCACTCCTTTTAAATTATGATGTTTGTTCTTATGAGAATTTTATACTACCTAAGTCTCTACACTTATGTATGATTCAGGTTGTTGATAACACAAACATTAATGGAGGCAAGGAGCTTGGAGGCATGGAGCAAGGCATGGGAGCACACATGAAGGAAGATGATCATGCAAGCTTAAGGGAGAAGGAGGAGGCACAATAAAGAGAAGAGGGAATTGAGACCACCAAGGACATGTCCTTGCTTGTTTCAGCCCAATTATTATTTGGTGTGTTTTGGCTTATGGGAGCACCAAGGACATGTCCTATGTCCTCCCATATGGGTCCAATTGTTATGTGGTGCGTTTGGGGTTTATGGGAGCACCAAGGACAAGTCTTAGGTCCTCCCATACAACTTAATAAAGCCCTGTGAGGCTGGTTTGGCCGCACCCCCCCCTTGGGGTCGGTTTGTATCCCTAGTCCGAGTCCAAACATGATTGGTTCGAGTCCTAGTTGGTTTAGGGCTGGTGCTTGCGCATCCAAGGTGTGGCCGCACCCCCCTAACCCTCTTATATACCTCTTCACCTGCGTGTGAGAGGTTAGACTACCTTTATTCATAAACCCTAGACTCCATTGTTGATTGCTTGAAGCATTCATCAGGAATTGATATTGCAAGTTTTGCGTGTTATCTGCTATTCCACTGGGAATTAGTTGATACAGGACCACTAGTAGTCAGTGGCTGCTCGTGCAAGTGTGTGGATTTACGAATATCCAAGGGATTGGTTGCTGCTGCAATTGGCATCAGGAATTAGCCGGAGAGTTCGTGGAGAGACACAAGTTATCAGATCCTTGTTATCGTGTGAGTTCATCGAGAAGATCGGGCAACCCCCTATCACATTGGGTTGCTATCTTTTGCATTGGCATCAGGGATCAGCCGGAGAGTTCTTAGTGGCGCACTAGTTATCAATTCAGAAGTTATCTGTGAGTTCACCGAGAAGATTGGGCCACCCCTTATCAAGAATTCTTGTTCAAATAACTTAACTAGGTTTTTTATTAGTAAATTTCTTGTTTAAAATTTAATCCTAAATTCATTCGGAGTAGAATTCTTGTTCAAATAACTTGAACTAGGTTTTTTATTAGTAAGTTTCTTGCTTAAAATTTAATTGTAAATTCATTCCTAGTAGAATTCTTGTTCAAATAACTTAACTAGGTTTTTTATTAGTAAATTTCTTGCTTAAAATTTAATTCTAAATTCATTCCTTGTAGAATTCTTGTTCAAATAACTTAACTACGTTTTTTATTAACAAATTTCTTGCTTAAAATTTAATTCTAAATTCATTCCTAGTAGATTCTTGTTCAAATAACTTAACTAGGTTTTTTATTAGTAAATTGCTTGCTCAAAATTTAATTCTAAATTCATTCCTAGTAGAATTCTTGTTCAAATAACTTGACTAGGTTTTTTTTAGTAAGTTTCTTGATTAAAATTTAATTCTAAATTCATTCCTAGTAGAATTCTTGTTCAAATAACTTAACTAGGTTTTTTATTAGCAAATTTCTTGCTTAAAATTTAATTGTAAATTCATTCTTAGTAGAATTCTTGTTCAAATAACTTAACTAGGTTTTTTATTAACAGATTTCTTGATTAAAATTTAATTCTAAATTCATTCCTAGTAGAATTCTTGTTCAAATAACTTAACTAGGTTTTTTATTAGTAAATTTCTTGCTTAAAATTTAATTCTAAATTCATTCGTAGTAGAATTATTGTTCAAATAACTTAACTAGGTTTTTTATTAGTAAATTTCTTTCTTAAAATTGAAATCTAAATTCATTCCTAGTAGAATTCTTGTTCAAATAACTTAACTAGGTTTTTTATTAGTAAATTTCTTGCTTAAAATTTAATCTAAATTCATTCCTAGTAGAATTCTTGTTCAAATAACTTAACTAGGTTTTTTATTAGTAAATTTCTTGTTTAAAATTTAATCCTAAATTCATTCGGAGTAGAATTCTTGTTCAAATAACTTGAACTAGGTTTTTTATTAGTAAGTTTCTTGCTTAAAATTTAATTGTAAATTCATTCCTAGTAGAATTCTTGTTCAAATAACTTAACTAGGTTTTTATTAGTAAATTTCTTGCTTAAAATTTAATTCTAAATTCATTCCTTGTAGAATTCTTGTTCAAATAACTTAACTACGTTTTTTATTAACAAATTTCTTGCTTAAAATTTAATTCTAAATTCATTCCTAGTAGATTCTTGTTCAAATAACTTAACTAGGTTTTTTATTAGTAAATTGCTTGCTCAAAATTTAATTCTAAATTCATTCCTAGTAGAATTCTTGTTCAAATAACTTAACTAGGTTTTTTTTAGTAAGTTTCTTGATTAAAATTTAATTCTAAATTCATTCCTAGTAGAATTCTTGTTCAAATAACTTAACTAGGTTTTTTATTAGTAAATTTCTTGCTTAAAATTTAATTGTAAATTCATTCTTAGTAGAATTCTTGTTCAAATAACTTAACTAGGTTTTTTATTAACAGATTTCTTGCTTAAAATTTATTTCTAAATTCATTCCTAGTAGAATTCTTGTTCAAATAACTTAACTAGGTTTTTTATTAGTAAGTTTCTTGCTTAAAATTTAATTCTAAATTTATTCCTAGTAGAATTCTTGTTCAAATAACTTAACTAGGTTTTTTTTAGTAAGTTTCTTGCTTAAAATTTAATTCTAAATTCATTCCTAGTAGATTCTTGTTCAAATAACTTAACTAGGTTTTTTTAGTAAGTTTCTTGATTAAAATTTAATTCTAAATTCATTCCTAGTAGAATTCTTGTTCAAATAACTTAACTAGGTTTTTTATTAGTAAGTTTCTTGATTAAAATTTAATTCTAAATTCATTCCTAGTAGAATTCTTGTTCAAATAACTTAACAGGTTTTTATTAGTAAATTTCTTGCTTAAAATTTCATTCTAAATTCATTCCTAGTAGAATTCTTGTTCAAATAACTTAACTAGGTTTTTTATTAGTAAATTTCTTGCTTAAAATTTAATTCTAAATTCATTCCTAGTAGAATTCTTGTTCAAATAACTTGAACTAGGTTTTTTATTAGTAAATTGCTTGCTCAAAATTTTATTCTAAATTAATTCCTAGTAGAATTTTCTTAACTAGTTTTTTATTAGTAAATTTATTGCTTAAAATTTAATTCTAAATTCATTCCTAGTAGAATTCTTGTTGAAATAACTTAACTAGGTTTTTTATTAGTAAATTTCTTGCTTAAAATTTAATTCTAAATTCATTCTAGTAGAATTCTTGTTCAAATAACTTAACTAGGTTTTTTTAGTAAATTTCTTGCTTAAAATTTAATTCTAAATTCATTCCTAGTAGAATTCTTGTTCAAATAACTTAACTAGGTTTTTTATTAGTAAATTTCTTGCTTAAAATTTAAATCTAAATTCATTCCTAGTAGAATTCTTGTTCAAATAACTTAACTAGTTTTTTATTAGTAAATTTCTTGCTTAAAATTTAATTCTAAATTCATTCCTAGTAGAATTCTTGTTCAAATAACTTAACTAGGTTTTTAATTAACAAATTTCTTGCTTAAAATTTAATTCTAAATTAATTCCTAGTAGATTCTTGTTGAAATAACTTAACTAGGTTTTTTTATTAGTAAGTTTCTTGATTAAATTTAATTCTAAATTCATTCCTAGTAGAATTCTTGTTCAAATAACTTAACTAGGTTTTTTATTAGTAAATTTCTTGCTTAAAATTTAATTCTAAATTCATTCTTAGTAGAATTCTTGTTCAAATAACTTAACTAGGTTTTTTATTAACAGATTTCTTGCTTAAAATTTAATTCTAAATTCATTCCTAGTAGAATTCTTGTTCAAATAACTTAACTAGGTTTTTTATTAGTAAATTTCTTGCCTAAAATTTAATTCTAAATTCATTCCTCGTAGAATTCTTGTTCAAATAACTTGAACTGGGTTTTTTATTAGTAAGTTTCTTTCTTAAAATTTAATTCTAAATTCATTCCTAGTAGAATTCTTGTTCAAATAACTTAACTAGGTTTTTTATTAGTAAATTTCTTGCTTAAAATTTAATTCTAAATTCATTCCTTGTAGAATTCTTGTTCAAATAACTTAACTAGGTTTTTTATTAACAAATTTCTTGCTTAAAATTTAATTCTAAATTCATTCCTAGTAGATTCTTGTTCAAATAACTTAACTAGGTTTTTTTTAGTAAGTTTCTTGATTAAAATTTAATTCTAAATTTATTCCTAGTAGAATTCTTGTTCAAATAACTTAACTAGGTTTTTTTTAGTAAGTTTCTTGATTAAAATTTAATTCTAAATTCATTCCTAGTAGAATTCTTGTTCAAATAACTTAACTAGGTTTTTTATTAGTAAGTTTCTTGCTTAAAATTTAATTCTAAATTCATTCGTAGTAGAATTATTGTTCAAATAACTTAACTAGGTTTTTTATTAGTAAATTTCTTGCTTAAATTTAAATCTAAATTCATTCCTAGTAGAATTCTTGTTCAAATAACTTAACTAGTTTTTTATTAGTAATTTCTGCTTAAAATTTAATCTAAATTCATTCCTAGTAGAATTCTTGTTCAAATAACTAACTAGGTTTTTTTATTAGTATATTTCTTGTTTAAAATTTAAATCCTAAATTCATTCGGAGTAGAATTCTTGTTCAAATAACTTGAACTAGGTTTTTTATTAGTAAGTTTTGCTTAAAATTTAATTGTAAATTCATTCCTAGTAGAATTCTTGTTCAAATAACTTAACTAGGTTTTTATAGTAAATTTCTTGCTTAAAATTTAATTCTAAAATTCATTCCTTGTAGAATTCTTGTTCAAATAACTTAACTACGTTTTTTATTAACAAATTTCTTGCTTAAAATTTAATTCTAAATTCATTCCTAGTAGATTCTTGTTCAAATAACTTAACTAGGTTTTTTATTAGTAAATTGCTTGCTCAAAATTTAATTCTAAATTCATTCCTAGTAGAATTCTTGTTCAAATAACTTAACTAGGTTTTTTTTAGTAAGTTTCTTGATTAAAATTTAATTCTAAATTCATTCCTAGTAGATTCTTGTTCAAATAACTTAACTAGGTTTTTATTAGTAAATTTCTTGCTTAAATT